>JARHVA010003748.1:0-105000 GCA_037957365.1 Torreya grandis | reverse complement strand
AGAGAAGGAATCTAGACCTCAAGAGGAAAGATAATTTTCATCCCATCAGCCAATAAAAAAGGTGTAGCACTTGTAGGGGTTCAAAAGTTAGTGTAGTAATCTCATTAGGTGAAGTGAATGTGCATATGCCAATTGGTACTACCATCATTGACTACCTTCATGAGGATTTTGGTTAAGGTTTTTTTAGAATCTTATGCCTATCTATTTTCTTGTCGATAGTACAGTGATGAGAAGCTTAATTTGATTCTAAAAGCATCACAGAGCTTTTAAATAGTCTTTTTTTTGAAAAATTTACCATTGTTCATAATAATATTATGGGCAATACCAAAATGGTAGATGATGTGATGGTTGATAAAGTTGACATTTTTTTTTTAGCTTTAGTGGAGATGAGAGGAATAGCCTCGACCCACTTGGTGAAGTATTTAGTAGTATTAATGATAGAATGATGTCAAAGAGATGAATGAGGGTTAATATCACTAATTAGATCCAAATCCCATTGTGAAAAGGGCCAAAAGTCTATGGAAACTTATAAGGCATGGATTGGAGTGTGAAGGAGGTTAGAGTGTTATTGACATTTGACACAACACTAAATGTAATTACTATAGTCATGGTTGAGTGTCAGCCAATAATAGCCAAGTTGAAGGATGAATTTGGAAACTATGTTCCCACTAAAATGTCCACCACAAATCCTATCATGGACTTCCTTAATGGCAAAGGGGATTTTGGAATGAGTGACACATTTAAGAAGGAGACCATCAACAACTCATTTTTAGAGAAGGCTCCCCAACATAGTGTAGTGAGTAGTACTTTTAATGAAAGAATGTCTCCCATTACTAAAAAGGTTAGATGGAATGATAGAATAAGTGAGATAGTCGACAATCTATTTGTACCAGACATCATGTAGATTAGAATTAACATTACCCACAAATAAGATGTTAGCCGACACATGGGAGGGTAATGTGAAGTGATGCATGATGATGTAGATTTTTGAAGAAGAGGGTGAGGATGGAATGTGTGAGGTAAGGGAAGCCATAGTGTCGAAAAACTTGTTTTTAGATTGAGGAATAGTCTACAAGAGGTAGTAATCGAATGATTCTAATATTGCATCTACATGATGTTTATATCATTGCATAATTTCATTTTTATAGAGGTACGAACTATTAAACTGATTAATCACTAGCTATGAATCATTAGAGATGATGATTGATTTTATGCCCAAGAAAATGGCCATTTGAATCCCTAAGACAAAAGCTTCATATTTGGTAATATTGTTAGTACATTTAAAACCTAATTTAAATGATAGAGGCATAGGCTCACCATTAAGAGGGATGAGGATGACCCCCATACCCCCACCAAGTTGACATTTAGACCCATCAAATAACATCATCATTTGATAGGAGATGACATCGATGGATAGAACTATGATAGACTCATCAGATAATTCAAGGTTAGAAGGTTGGTTATTGGGTAAAGGGGCATTAATTAATTGGTCGGTAATTGTTTGCCCCTTAATAAACTTTTGTTGGATGAATTCCAAGTCAAACTCAGTAAGGAGCATGAACTAATGAGCCATATGCTAATTTTGGTATGGATTATAATTCATGTATTTGAGGGGGTCAGTATGGGTACTAATGTAGGTTTTATGATTTAAAAGGTAGTGGTGAAGTTTTTAAGCTATGAAGACCAATGTGAGGAAAATATTTTTGGTATGAGTATACTGAGTTTCATAATCAATAAGCATTTGGCTTATGTAGTAAACAACTTTATCTCTGTGTTGATCATCTTGATGTGTAATCATAGTACCTAAGGAATGATCTATTGTATAAATATAAAGGTAGAAATTTTTGTCCTCTTTAAGGGGAATAAAAACTAATGGGGAAAGGAGATACCCTTTGAGTATGTCAAAGGCTTTCTAACAATCCATGTTCTAATGGAAGGATACATCCTTTTTAAGTAGATGACGAAAATGCCAACATTAATTTAACAACTGATAGATGAAATGGTGGATCAACTGATGTTTGTGTTGTAATCTATGGAACTACTCGATATTAGTGGGTGAAGGCATTTCTAGTATTGCCTAAACCTTAGCAGGGTAAACTTTGATACCATGGAGGAATTTAATGAATCCTATAATCTTACCTAAAAGGACCCTAAGGAGATATTTCTTTAGGTTTAGTTGAATATTATATTAGAGGATATGAGTGAATATGATTTTTAGAATTGCTAAGTGATCTTGGTGATGTTTAGAATTTCCAAGTAAGTCATCCCCATAGTCTTCCATAATTTTATGTAGGAGGTCATGAAAAATGTATATCATGGTGTGTTGGTAGGTACCATAAATGTTATTAAGGCTAAAAGGCATGACTTAATAACAAAAATTCACCCATGGGGTGATGAAGGTAGTCTTGTGTTGTTCTTTAAGAGTAATCAGGATTTGATTGTAGCCTAAGAACCCATCCATAAGAGAGAGAATTTCATTGTTGACCATCATATCAATAAGTTAGTCAATACTTGGAAAAAATAAGTCATCCTTTGGAAAATTGAGGTTTAGATCATGATAGTTAATGTAGATGTAGATTCCCCATATTAGTTTTGTGATAGGGATGATATTGGAAACCCATTGTAGATAGTCAATGGGTTAAATAAAGTTAACAAAGAGGAGGCGTGAGATATTTTCTTGACAAGGAGATGAATATGAGAATTCATATTACAAAGCTTATGCTTAACAAGATTAACATCATGGTTGGTTATAATACTATGGGTGATGATAAAGGGGTCAATGATAGGCATGTCATGATAAGACCAAGCAAATGCTTTACTATGGTCAGAGAGGAAAGTGGTATAATTGATTTATTCAAAGGAATATAAAGACTAGCCAATGTTGAGGATTTGGGGGTTATTTTGAGAGGGAAAATTAATGTCAATGGTCAATTCATTTAAAATATTTTGGATTTTATAAGGGAGTGATCATTGGATATAGGAATCATCTACACCCATGTAGGTGAGAATATCATCATCATCCTAAAATTAGATAGTGTTAATAGTGGGAGAGTATTCATCAACCATTTCAAGATGAATGAGAGGAAGGGACCTTGTTTCCTCACCTAGATGATAGGTCAGGGGTCCCAAATGAATGGTGTTTATTGAAAAAAAAATTAGGAGGTATGGATACCTATGATTCCATAGGTGATGGTGGGGGAAGAGGAGAGGATGGAGAAGGATAGAGTGGCTCCTTGATATGAGAGACCTAGTTGGTTTCATTAGTTTATTGAAACCTACACCATGCTAATTTTTTGTGTCTTTGATGGTATTATTGGTGGGGTATTCAATAGGTGTATTATCACCTTACTCGTAATGACCCAACCCAAATCCTTTCTAGGAACACCTATAAATATAAGTGTGAGCAAAACTAGGTTTGCCTAGGAAGGAGAATTTATAGGTAAAAGGTTGTGATGAAGAGGAGGGATGACCGACAATAAGATCTTGATAAATTCCCTCATACATGAGATTAGTTTGAAGGTTAAGAGGACCATAAAAGATGATCATCCTAATATAGGGATCCTAATTAGGGTGTATGTGAATTTTTCCATACTCTTGTGGATTATGGAACATGTTAATTGTCAACAAGCAATATTCTCTAAGTGAAAGGAATTTTAAAGTGTCTTCCATGGGGTCCTTATTGAGAATTTGTGTCGACTGTATCTGAGTAATCAGGGTAGTCAAGCTTGTTAAGGCTTCAATGGTAGAATGTGAAGAGGAAGATGTTTTCAATGGAATTAGGACATCATTAGGGTAATAAGTCATATTGCATGTTTTGAAAGGAGGTAGGCTAGTAGGAATAACATTCACATGCCCATCATGCTCAAATTTGACATAGTGGTGTAAAGTCAAGGGTACACATGCCATGGCACGTATCCAAGGCCATACAAGTAATATGTTATATTATAAATCTCTTTCAATAACATATAAGAGTTTGATAATTATTTGAAGACCCACATGGATATGTAAGACTATGATACCCTTAGTAGTAGATGTAGTATCATTGAAGGAACAAAGTATCACATCAAATTACAACATGAAATTATCAGTAAGTGATAGCTATTTGTAGACATGGTTAGAGATAATATTAATACTAGTACCTCCATTGATCATGACTCTCTTAACATGAGTTTGATCAATATATATGATGATAAAAAGTGTAGGGTCCTAGTCTCTAGGGTGAAGAGCCGTAATTTTTGAATCACTAAAGGAAACCAGGGCAATAATATTAAGAGAATCTATCAAAGCTAAAAAAGGTTGAGGATCATCAAGTTATACCTCAATGGCTTATAAAGCCTTAATTGAGTCTTGATAGTGCTAGGATGAGTTTTGGATTAACTCATATAAAGACATCTTTAGAGGGGTTTGGTGAAGTTATTTCACCATTGAGTCTTGAATGACTTGTGAAGATGTGGGTTAGGGTCCACCAAGAATAGAGATCTTGGGATATGGTGGAGGAGCATATTTTGAGAATGGATGAGCCCAAGGGGTAGTGGTATTTTCCTTACCTTTATCCTTTTAATTTTGAGATTGTGTGTCCATATTAGCTATGTTGATTTAGATCATAGCTAGAGAAGGTGGTGGAAGAGGCACAATCTCATCATTGGTCTTGGACTCAGGTGAGGTGGTAGGTAGAGTTTGGGATGTAACTGGTAGAGTAACTAGGAGGTTATAAAGAGTTTCCTTAATGAATAGGTTATTCATATCAAAGTGTGGTTAGATAATAACTATGATATATTTATAGATTTTCATATCATGTCTACGTGAGTGATGATATAAACAAACTTGTGTGTCATCGAACCAAGATGGTTTTGGTCTTAGAGGATGATAAGGCTTAATCAGAGGAAGGGTTATGATGGAGGATTGCAAAAGTTAGCATAAGAGAGAGGCTTGAGAGCCTACCAGTGGGATAACACTTGTTGTCATAATAGGGTTGGATACCTTATTTGATTTAGGAGGCATGGATGTGGTTTTGCATGGCACCCTTTTGGGTGAAGGAATAGCCACTAGTTTTGTTGAAACTTTTTAAAGTCATAGTTGTTGAGGTGCTAGACATGGAAGGGAAACCAAGTGTTAGAGCCAAAAGGGGAGGTAACTTTTCCTTTTATTTTTCTTGGAAAGGGATAACTCTAATGAAAGTGGAAGGATGGGGTCCCAAGATCAAAGGAAAATTTGATGGTAGAGGAGAAGTTGAATGATGAGGTCTAAGAAGCTTAACATTATTCCTTAGTTCAGGCCATGGAGCTCCAACTTATGGTTGAGGATTAAAATCTAAATTTACCTATGGATGAATTAGATTATACACTAGGTGAACACCCAAAGATCTAATATTATTTAGTGTAGTATATGCCCATGATGGTGATGGTTTTGACATAGAGGGCCAAGCTTCTGACTCTGTAGGCAAAAAAGTTCTACCTTTGTCAAAAACCTTAGGGTAAATGGTGGAAAAAGGATTGGTGGTAAAGGATGAAATTTTTTGCATAGGATAGGAAGCTTTAAGTCAATCCTAAAATTTTGAGTGGTTTAGCTTCTTGGAGTAAATAAATTATATATTTCTTACCAACCATGAGAATGGTTTAGATGAAGTTGTTATAGGCCTTACAATTGCTTCTAAAAAAAACTTAGGTGATTGGGAAAGAGGAAATGTGTTGGCTTTTGTTGTTTTAGGACAAAGATGAGTAAGAACCACAACTATGTCTTCTTCAAATAAGGTAGGATAAGATTTAGGGTCCTCTCCATGTGGGGGAAGAATTTTTCAAGTCATTTATTCTAGTGGATAAATCATGGGTATGATTGTTTCCCCAACATGTAGATAAGGAGCAAGCAAGGTGTGCTCTTATATTGGCAAGAGAAGGGGTAAAATTGGTTTAATGGGTGTAGGCAAAATAGGTCCTTTGATTAGTGTAGGGATAGATAATGTAGACTCCTCTATATGTGAAAGAGGAGTGGATAGGACATTGTCCTCCATTGGTGGAGGAGAAGTAGGTGAAGAAGTCTCTTAAAGAGGGTAGATCATAGGAATTATGCTCCCCTTAATATGTAGATGGGGAGTGGGTATGGTATGCTCTTATAAAGCTAGGAGAATAGTAAAAATAGGTACAAGATGAATAGGCATTGTGGGTTCCTTACATGGTAAAAGGATAGGTAAAGGAGGCCCCTTCACACATGGGAGAGGGATGGGTGAAATAGGCTCCTCTACTCATGGAAGAGGGATAGGTAAAACAAGATCCTCTAGTTATGGGAAAGGTTGGACTGGAGGTAAAGAGAAGACCATATTTACCATATGAATATTGTGATCAAGTGAGTTATTGATCATGACCTAAACATTTATTTGATTGAGTGAATGGTTAGGAAAATTTTATTTAAACACATCCATGATTTGGTTAGCACATGTGTTAAGGTTATCCAAGATAAGATCACCCTTATCAAACATATCCTAAATAATGTTTTTGAATGTTTTATAGTTGTTAGAATTATGTCCTTTAACTTGATGATAGCCACAAAACTTATCCTCCTTATACCAAGTTGGGATAGGATGGGAGGGATCAAACTATATAGGAAGTCTAATTTGGGGAAGGGTAATAGCTCCTTTCTATAATAGTTTATCCAAAATGGAAGTGTACAACTCTCTAATAGGAGTATATTGTCTTTGTTCATACCATTGTTGAAATTGTTTGATTAGATTTTATGAGCTAGTTGGCCTAGACTAGTTGGCTATTGTAGAAGAAGATAATTTAACCACCATAGCATTGGTAGAGCCTTTTTACTTTTGATTAGAAGAAGAGGGTTTAGAAGAAGAATCATTAGGTTTGGAGTTGGTATTTTTATTATGTAACTTAACCCTATCTTCATCTATAGCCTGGATCTCTAACTTTCACACCATTTTAAAAGCTTCATAAAATGTATGAAAAGTCTAGACGTGGAGGGTAGAAGAGATGTCTTTGGAACATGCTCTTGAAAACAACTTGATAAGCTCAGGTTGACGTAAATAAAAGGAGAGATGATTGATTAAACCTCTCCAATGAGAGACAAAGTTAGTGATAGACTCATCATCAAACTGTTTAATGGAATAAAGGTTTGTAATAGAGATATTTTTATAAATATTGATAGAGAAGTGGTCTAGGAATAGTTGAGCAAGTTGGGTAAATGAGAAAATAGAGTGTTAGGTTATGGAACTATACCAATCTAAGGTAAAACCTAAAAGAGACATAGGGAAAGTGTGAAGCAATAATGCATCTTCATTCCCTATTAGGTAATAAACATGTCAAAATTCTCATAAGTGCTATTGTGGGTCCTTCTTACTCTTAAAATAAGTAAATTTAGGGAGGTGCCACTAACTTGAGTAGGAGAGAATAGGTACAGAAGGATGGATGGGTTCATTACATATTTGATCATAAGATATAACATTCTTTGAACCTGACATAGATGTTTCTAGGTTAGACATCTTATCCATCAGCATCTTGATGAGATCGAGAGAAGGATTGGTTAGACATATTTACCCTTCCCAACATGTGCAATGGTTCATTATAGGGTTGCTAGTGACATTATGAAGAGCACTTTATATTAAGACTTTTATAAACACTTACAAAGTGCTTAAAGATATGCTCAAATCCAATGTATTCAGAAGTGTAGATATCAAGATCAACCCATTTATGGAGGCAAAAAATTCATCTATGGACTCCCAACTCAAAAAAATTACCACTATCTTGTCACATGATTCGTGAAGTGGACTATGGTGCACTGCTACAAAGTAGAAGGCCATAATATGACTAACGACCCATAGAAGAATGTGTGCACTTTGATTTTAAGCTATGAAGTATATCAAGAGGTGCATGATCTTCAACTATAATTTATTTTAACATGTCAATTAAGTCAACTTAATCATATATTATCAGTTGTGTGATGCCTTCACCCATACCACTATTGATTATTGAGTGTTTGATGAGATGTATAAAAACATGAAAAGAAGCACATGATAGGCCATTGCAATAGTTATAGGATAGGATAACCAAGGAAATGAAGGATATGGTAAAAAATATAGGCTTTAGGATGTAATGAGGCACCAGAGGGAGTGGTGGAGTATGAGGTGGTGGAAGGTTCCTACCATGCTTATGTTATAAGTGTGTCTTAATAGACCATTATCAGTGTGATGGCCCTACACATCCCATGTGTAGGTATTTTTAAGAGTCCTATAAGTTTGAACAATTCCATAACTTATAAAAAGATTTGACCCATGATATTCCTATCATATATGAGGGTACATGAAGGATCAGACATGAGCCAAAAATGGAAAAATGGACCCTAAAGTTGTAATCAATCTATACAAAGATAGTCAATATGCAAGCAACTACTCTCAGTGGATTCACCACTCAACCACTAGTTGTGCCAATACCTGAGTTACACTTAGAATATGAGGATAAGGGTAACATTGAGTGTATAATTTAGTTTAAACCCAAAGTTATTCCTTACATAGACCAAATAGGACAAAAAGATATATTATAGTAGGCCATGAGTGTAATCTAAAACTTGCAAAGAGAGATCAAATTAGAATGAGACCTATAAGCATAGGTTGTTACCTCTTGAAATAACTAGAATAGCCAATAATTTGAGATATAAGAATTAGTTAAGATCATATGGATTTTTAAAACAAAGGGAATATTACAACTATTAAATAACTTGCTCCTAGTGCATTCAGGTCAAACATAATTTGAGGTCACTATGACACACATGGAGAGGGCATAATAATATTGACATAAAAAA
This sequence comes from Torreya grandis, assembly GCA_037957365.1. NCBI lineage: Eukaryota > Viridiplantae > Streptophyta > Pinopsida > Cupressales > Taxaceae > Torreya > Torreya grandis. Next base: position 96,201 of record JARHVA010003748.1, on the reverse strand, counting down.
AATGTGGATTATAATCAAGAAATACTTGTGGATTCCACTATTGTTGGATGGTCTATTTGTGAGGTCCTTGTAGACACAAGTGTTGAGGTCAACATCTTGACCAAAAATGACTAGGAGAAAATGGGTAGGCTAACCTTAAGGAATTCCCCTCATGTACTTTTCATGGCCAATAAGACCCAATTTTATTTTATCAAAATTATAATAAGTATATTTTTAGATATAATTTGTACCCAATTCCACACTAACTTTGAAGTAATCGATTTAACAGAGCAAGATAACTACCTGATGCTTTTAAGAAGGCTATGATGTTATGAAAAAAATGTAGATATGCACTTTAAATGGTGGTACATGACATTTGAGAATGAAAAATAGGGGGTAGTTATAACTATCTTAAATTACCAAATACCCCCTATGTTGAGAGCATGAACATTGATAATGAGATCAACAACATCTATAATATCATGGTGTAAGGTGTTAAGACTCTAGACAATGAACAAGGAGTCCTCTCTTGGGAAGATGGATAATCAGCCTCAAATACCATTAATTTTACCTATGACTGATGGGTAAAGGAAGCATATGAGACCACTGGATGAAGGTTCTACTTAGTAGGAATGAAGTCACCAAGACCAGTAAAGATAGGCTAGGTCCAGATTGATCATGCTTCTAAAAGATGGGTCCTTTGTGCCAAGAAAAAAGGAAAGAGAGTGTTTTTCCATAGTAAGTAAAAATGTGCAATGCTTCCAACATATGAAGGGAGTAATATAGTGGAAAAATATATCAATGACCTTAAATCATGCATCATAAAAGAGGTGGATAGAATGGGTGCACTAGTTTATACATTCAAGAGCATTGCTTTTCGTTTGTAGACAGTGAAAAATACAAGATTTTCAACTTGGAGAGATGCGAGGGAATCCATTTTCACTATATTTATAAAGAGTAATGAGGACCTAGACATCATAACCTACTCTAGAAACTATAACCCTATAACACATGTGTGCCTTTGTGAAGAAACATGGAGTATCTATGGTGAAAATGCCTCAAGGAATCTATGGGTGAATGCATTCTATAGGATTAAAAAAATATGGGCATGAGTATGGTATGTTATCAATAAGATTCACCATGATACATCCAATTAGGATGTAGTTAAGGAGAGTGTAGACAACATAATTATGTCACACACTTGTGTGACTCCCTATGTCGAAACCCGCTGGATCCCCTTTTAATAATTAACCTTCCTAACCCATGTTTTCACCTTAAAATATTTAATTAATTTAACTAAAACCCACTTATGCCAAATCATCTAGACACCTCATCCTAAGACTAATTCCCCTCTGAGTCACCTTGAGACTTAGTCTCGTAATATTAACTACCTATGACTTGTTCTCAAGCCTAACATAAATTCCTAACTAACTACATTCTTCATAACCTTAAATTTTTACCATTTTCTAATAGACACCACACTTGGTAGTAAAAGGAATAGAAAATGGGCTAAAAATATCCATTTTACCTATTCTCAGGCAACTGATGTTGGTCAACCTTTGATCGACATCAATGGGATCACTAATGTTAGTTACTTAAGCAAAATTCCAAGTTGGTATTTGGGTCAAAAAGTCAATGATTCATGAACAGGCTTTTGGAAATAAGAGCATCCTACATTACTTTTGACATCCAAGATTATTGTTACTCTATACAAATTTATCTATATTAGGAATTTATACACTATATAGAGCTTGAAATCTTGAGGACCTAAAACACATGCTTGTCTTGTCTATTCATACATCGGTTCACTAAGCCTCATCGGAGTCATCTATCTAAAAGTCATAGTTTACCCATTTCACTATCTAAGTATATCTCAGTGTTTTGTAATCCTTTAAATAGTAATTTTATAATTGTTTTATATTATACTAGTTATTATTTCATGTACCTCGACTCTTTTTGTGGAGGAATTATAAATCTCCCACCCATTTCTCTATACCCCAACATAGCAACCCTCTGTCCATGTTCACCTAAGTCTCACCCACCACCTTACAACTCTCTCCAACCTCACACCCTGACCATACTCCCATTTTCCCTCTCAAAAAATTCTTCTCTAACTCATTCTAATAATACTACCCCAACTGACATCAGTGAACTCAACTGACATCAGTGACCCCAACTAACATCGATGACCCCAACTAACATCAGTGATCCCAATCAAGATCGGTCCTTTACTAATATCAATTACTATGTTTCTAAACAAACAACCTCAAAATAACATAAAAACCTTCCCAAAACACAAACATGACAAATTAACTTGCATTGTATTATCTTTTGCTACACTTAGACCTACAACATGGTAAATAGAACTCTAACCCTCTCTTTCTTCTATTTCTCTCTTTATTTGAATGTAAAATAAGCTCAAAACATAGTGAAACATTACAACACACCTAGTGGGACACTATAGGTTTCTTGGGTTCGTTACTTGTCTAGCTATTCATATAGGTGCACCATAGTGAAATTCTCATTCCTTACACTTTCTCACTTTGTCTTTCTCAAAAACAACATTTTGAACTTTTTATTTTCTATGTAAGGAAAGAACTCAAATTTTCCTTCCCTATCATTCTCCTCTTATTTTTCCTCTAAAGTAAATTCATTATCTTCTTACAAAATAAAAATAATATCTTATTTTGTTTTCCTCTTGCATGAGAATTAGGATAGTGAAATTCATCCTCTTCTTCTATTCACCATTATTTTCATATGAATTTAAAAATTTCTGATTTGGGTTTAAAAATCACTAAATTTCATTATTTTATTTGTTGAATTTAGCTCACCTAGTTAAATAAATCATCATGAACTAATCATAGAACACACATGTTAGACAACTAGATAACTCTCACAAAATTAAACATCTAAACTCACTTAAGATAAGTTCCATTGGGATTTCATTACCTAGTGGATCACCTTACCCTACCAGCAATCCCACATGGATTTCACCACCAAGGGTAGGACTCACTCCATTCTCTGATGGAGTATAAACTCTAGATAGGTGGTATATTCTGGGTAAGAGGCCCAACTCAGCTTTGGGATTGTGAAGTGTAGGGAACAAGCCCCTATAACAAGCCATGTACCTAGTTTAATATAGATTTAAGTTGACCACTAAAACTAACCTAGAACCATCCTTAGACTTCTCATCTAGTACCTATTTCACAAACCAATTTTACTCTCACACTTTCTTAGGCATAAGCCATCAAAAGACTAAAATTAATTCTTAGGAGTTAATGTTTAGTGGTTGCATGTTCCTTTTCTGCTTATTTTTGTTTTCTACATTTTTGAGTTATTAAGGATGTTTCCTTTAACAATTTATAGAATCCAAGAATTTCTACCTCTCAAATTTTATTAACCTCTAGTTTAAAGTTTTTTGTGTGTCCTTTATCCTTACATAGACCTGTTGTATCTTTTATTTTACCTAGATTTTGCATCTAGGTTGCCAAACCTTGGATTTTTTGCCTCTTTCAATTCCCAAGTAATTGATATTAGTAAAGCAACCAACATCGATGACCCTATTACCTACTAACATCAGTCAAATAACCTATATCAGTGACTATGTGTTTTTATAATTTTTATCCTACTTAAAATAGTAAGCTAAAATTACCTACCTACCTACACTCAACTTGGTTTTTTGATGATCTATCACTAATATAGAGTTTTAGGCCTACCTTTATCCCTTTTTTGTTGTATTGATTCATATCCAAGCCAAAATTATTGCCAATTATGTAAGCTGGCAACCACTCCCACCTTCCCCTCTCCTTTTCAATTCTACCATGGAACATACTTTAGCTATGTAGAGTACTCTTATGCCTACAAGTATTAACTAGACCCCCCTTATAACTAAAGGATATCTATACTTTGTGATATTTCTTTATCATAACATTATATCCCTTCAGCATTATCTTACCATGAGCTGAACCCATAACATTGTAGGGGATCCCCTTTATGGCATGCCAACTTCCTTGATAGAGATAGTTGTAGTTTGGTGGTTTTCACCATTCCATCTATGGTTACCTAGACCAATACTTCAAAAAGTGACCCACCAATCAATAACCCTCAAAATTCAACCACCCCAAATTCTCAGTCTTATCTTCGTAACCCAACTTATGTAGTGGTTCCCTTACCCTCACAACCACAACTAGCCCAACTAAGTCATACACCATTTAAAAAATTGATAGTGCCCATTCCATCAACTCTTACACACATAATTAAAATATTTTCAACTCACCCTTCAACCCATGTAATCATGCCAACAACCCAACCTCTAGTGATGGAACCTAGCCAAGGCATTATCTCTAATCCCATAGGACAAGGCTCTTTCATTTCTTCCCCTCAGCCCATGATTCATTACTAGTATGTTGCATCTACACTACCATAACAAGGTGTGTCATATACCACCTATAGCTCCCTTCAAGCACCCTATAGTGGTAATTTTTTTGATTTGGGAGTCCATAGATGAATTTTTTACCTCCATAAATGGGTTGATCTTGATATCTACACTTCTGACTACCTTGGATTTGAGCATATCTTTAAGCACTTTGTAAGTGTCTATAAAAGTCTTAATATAAAGTGCTCTTCATAATGTCACTAGCAACCCTATAATGAACCATTGCACATGTTGGGAAGGGTGAATATCATATGGGTGTTTTGATAAGATAGTTTTAAACCTTTCATCATATAAGTGAATGCTTTCTACGAGTCCTTGGGTAATCTCTTTTAGCATGATGATGCTCTACTTCTTAAACTCCATAATGTTAAATTCCTTTAAGAATGCATCCATTAGGGTATCATAATTGACCATGGCCTAGTTAGGGTCAAGTTTCTTATACCAGGTATGGGGATGATCAAGTAAAATTGTCATAAATTGGGTCACCTTGCACTGTGATTGGGTTATGCCCCAAACAGGCCATTATAGTTCACACTTCAACACATGATCTATGGAATTCTTTATGCCTTAATACTTTGGCAAGTGTATGGCCATTTTATAGTAGATTTGTTGTGGGGGGGGGGGTAGCTGGTATTTTGGGTAATTATCCCCTTGGTGTCTATCTTAGTGGTGGTCCTTCAATGCCTCTAGCCACTAGGTTAGGTACTAGTCCCATCATTACTACTAGTGAAGTTGATGTCAATGTCATTGTACTACCTACAGCATCAAACCACTTCCTATAGGATATTTCCCACTCTATGTTATTAACATTAGCTAAGATGGCATGCTCATGTTCAATTTCTATTATGGGTAGATACTACCCAATGGTCTAAAGGTATTTATGCTCACCTCCTTATATGGAATGATCTATTCAATCACAAAATTTCACTTTCAATTTGCATAACATTGAATATCTATCATCAATAGAGTCAATTATTACTTCTCTACTTTCTTCAAGTGGGGGATCTAGCATGTGTGCATGCACTATAGGTTCAAAGGGGGTAAGCACATAAAACATATATTTAGCCACCAAATCTTATAGGAACACCAATAAAATCTACACTTGTTAAGTTTAAAGCTCAATCCATTGCTTCATTATATTTTTCATCCTCACACTATTGTATTTCAAGAGATCCTTCTCCATGCCCTTATTTTTCACTATAGGTTCTCTTATCACTTCAAGGTTCTATATCTTCCATCAATCAGTGTTGTCTCTTATTTTAATTCTATTTTTTTAGCTCTTAGGGGTCAATTTACTAGTCACCTTCCATTATGCTTCACCTTCACATCCCCTTCCCCCATTTGCACTACTCATATGAAAAATAAATTTAGCCTCCCACCTCTAAATTTTTAAAACAATAATCCACCATTATATTTTTGAGCTTTGCATATAATTCGTTCACAAACATGCCTCTAAATTCATGTACAAATTGGTACTCTGTTTCCTCAAGTCATGAACATGTTGAGATTATAAATTCAAGTATGTAGCTATTTAGTGATCCTTACCACCATATATCTACTACTCTAATCCAAGTAGCATCCAAGGTCTCAAGTCTCTCTAGGTGTACCTTCATCCACTCATATCATTGTCAATAGCTTCTTTTTCTATGGGTTGAATATCCATCCAACCACCAATACACATATTTAGGTATCTCACAAAAAAAGACCTTGTACAAAGTAACATATGTGTTTTTCCAAACCCATTTTCTTGGATTTTATCCTTCATAAGTTGTATGATTCAACATAGATCTATCTTTCACTTGTTATAACCAATTCTTAATTCTTTTGAGAGAGAGTCAGTACATCATTCTATCACACCATTATAATGACAAAATTATACATAGGTCATGTAAACAAAACAAAAATGTTGTAGATATAGGGTGCACAAAGTTGTCTTAGTCAGTTCTTAGATTATTAAAACTATGCACATAAATGAAATATTCTATTTGTGTTCAACATTTTACACTCAGTTTTGCTAACATCAATTCACACAAGGAATAGGCTTTATGTGCTCACTCAAAGTGCAGCTAAAAAGGAAATAGGGATTGTGTTGGGATAGTTGTGATATGGTATAAGATATCAATTATGGGACTTGGTCAATTAAAATAAGGCATTAATTAGATCCATAGGAATATACCTTTCATGGGCTAAGCCTAGTGGCCTATTGACATAAGCCTTCTGGTTCACTAATCCTAGAGTCATATGGGTGCTAGCCTTTGTTAAACTAATCCTAAAATTATATCATCACTTGAAGGGTCAAAATTTTGTTTTTAATTCAAGTACTCATACTAGACACGTGATTCTTAGCAAGATAGGAACACTTGGCATGGGAATTTATACTTAGTCTTTATACAAGTTATCACTAATGTCATTAATGTTTATATGGACTCTATGAATGATGTGAACCATAAGAATTACATGAAGACTAATTATCATAATTGAATTTAAACTATAATATTACATCCATTACACATTGCATTAAAATATCGAAAGACACTCAAACCAAAAACATTATATGTTATATAGCAACCTTCTTCACTAGGTATACTTTAAAATAGAGCATACAATTCATGGCAAAATATAGGTTCGATTGCTTCTACTTAATGACTCAGAGGTTCATAGATGAACTTGGGTACTTACACATGGATCCTTCATAGATTATAATCTATTCCTAAGTCTAAGGGTTATCAGATGAATTCAAAAAAATAGCTTCATTCTACAAGAGATTTGATGTAAATCTTCCATCTCTCTACATCAACTAGTTCAAGCTCCTTTTAAATCTGTTTAAGAACATCTCTCCCAATGTGGAATGGGCATGCCTAGTGCTGATTTGGATCCTTGTTTATCATTATTATTGATTCCATCACCTTGTAAACTCTAAATTACATTCACCACATATCACCAATCTTGGATGCCCTAAATATTTGAGAACTAGTTAACCACCTACTAGTTGGTGTAAGGTATGTGTTGTAACCTCTTGTTGTCACCAAAATGACAAAAAGACATCATCATGTAAAATGATTAACTTGTACTGATGTGGATGCTAATTTGGTGTGAATCCTTACCAAAATAAGGGTCCCAACACTCCATGTAGTCTATCTTCCTCCCTAAAATCCACATCTCCCTCTTAATGTCTTCCAGCTCAACCTCTATCCTAGGATATGCAATAAATCTGACATAAAGCCTCCAAATGACATCCCCATCCTAAAAATCCTCAATTAATCCTCAATATTATTGTAATTCCTAGGTTATACCATTTGTATAAGCTCATACCAAATCTTTCTTCCATTAAAGGAAGGCAACATTATAGTCAGTCTCATACAAAATATCCATGGAGTACTAGTAGGTCACACCACCCTAATGTGCTTATAGGGTCAGCACTACAAAATAATGATCACATCTAAATTGTATCTCCTTTGGGTCTTCCACCCCCATAGCTCCTTATATACTACACTAGTAATATCAAAGCCTAGGTAAATATTATTTGATGCTCCAACATGTCTATTTAAACACCTGTAAGGATCCATGAGAACCTACCTACTCCTAAATCTAAGAGAGCGTAACATGAGATGGATAACATCATCATTTCCAATACTCCCCTCCCATTTATATATATCTCATATAATGGATCGAATACAAATCTTCCTACTATGAGGGTGATGTCTACAACATTTCCACCATATAGTTGTTTCAATGTTGTTGCATGACCCCACTCATCCATAGGTAAAATCATAGTCCCCTATATTAAAAGTCATAATATCCTATATATATCCTCTTCATTGATATTCATCTCCCTTATAGGAAACCAAAATTTCCCTATGGTCAGATTTCATTGCTCTAGTAATGTAACCAATAGGTTCATGTCTCGATGAATGTGGTAGTGGAAGTGCACTCATCGTAAACCCATAACCTCTATGTGCACATAGTCATCATCATTATGATAGTCATGTAACTACTCTAATAGAGGTGTTACTTGGTTCCATATCTACAATAGTTTCCATGCCTATAACCAAAATCTTTTATAAGCCTTCAATTTTCTAAACCTTTACTTAGTTTAACCCTAGAGACTCTAACCTAGTTTTTTCACCTTTTTTAGTGAATCAACACCAATTTATTTTTTATTAGTGATGATTCTAATCAATTAATGACATTTCCCATGAATAATTACTAATTTAAGATAATTATTAATAATTTTGGGTCACCATACAACCCTAGTACTATATTCATTATCATAATCTAAAAAAACAAAAAACAATAAAAAAAACATGGAGGCCTACCTCATCCTAAGACCATTGCCATCACCTATAATCATTTTATCTTACCTCCATTACACCTCACGTCATAATAATCATCTAATTTTTACTCTTAGCTCACAATGAATTGATAATAAATTAGCTCTATTTATTTTATATTTACTTATATACCTAGATTTGGATTGGAATTGATTTTCTAGATCGACATCAATTTAGAAGATCATCATTGATTTATTCATAATTAGCATTGATCTGCCTATTTTCCACTACTTATAGTTTTTCATGCATCTATTCCTACTCTATAGCCTCATCTTTTTATCTTTCCATACCTATCTTATTATTTGTCCTATTTAATTTAAGTTTTGTGGATATAGACCCTTTATTGGTCCCACATACTACATAAGGAATGCACATTTTTGGACATCTCCCGTTTGTGGGTCTCAAGAGTAAATTTCCTCTTGAGAACAACTGTCTATATGTAGCACATACACCATATAACACACTAGATGTTTCATTCATCAAAAAGTTATCACTTTTCCTCTTTTTTAGCCTTTATTTAATCTTACTTATTTGTAGTTATGGTGTTTTATTATATGATTTGTATCAGGGCATATTTGCTTATACTGTCTCACACCCTATCAGTGTAAAATGTATAGTTCATGTTATGCATCAAAACTCTTATCTCTCATTTATTATCTATCCATCCCATCAATTAATCCATATTTCAAACACATCAACCACTCCTCATCCTACATTAGATCCTATTTTTATGGGGGATACCTCCTCACATAAACTTGTGGAATAGACCTCTCTTGGTTTTTGTGTCATGACATGTATTACATACCAACTCAACAAAAATAATCATGTCATATATGATTTATTTGATGTTTTAAGTACCTTATTATTATATTATCTTAAACATACTTATCCTAAATTCTAATTTATTTACCATTAGGTACTTAATAATTTGTTTTTATAAATTACCATGTCACCTCCCTAACCACCTATATTTAATTAAAACCCATGAAATCCTAACCCTTTAACCAACCTATCCACATATAAACCTATTCTTAACAAAACTATGCATATAATCCTAAAATTGATCATAGTTAGAATAATCCAATGTGGATTAAACTAATCCCATGCTAAAAATGGTGAATCATTAATGATTCCCTAGTGATCGGCACCAATTCTCTAGATCGATGACAATATATTTATACATAGTTTGCCCTTTAGTGTAGAGACCAAAAATTTTGAATCTCAAAATGCTACTTGGATTTTCTGAAGATAATTAAGGATAATGTTAGCCCCACTTTGTCAAAATTTTACTGCACCTAATCCACATTAGTCATCACAAACTAGAAGGATCACTTGCACCTATGAGAATAATGCATTCTACCTATAATTTAGTTCAAGGTAAGTGTTGTTTTGATTATTTCATTTCTTGTTTATATTCTTATTTGTTCTAAATTATCCCACTCCTAAAACACAATATATCTTTGTGTTTTCCTTTATCATTATCATATGTCACCCTATAACTTCCCATTTTTAATTAGGTGTATTTTGAATAGAATCTATGTTGATTCATATGAATTGGCACCAATTCTACATGATTGGCAATGATCTATTGCACTCTAATTTCAAACCTGAGCCATTTAAATCCTAGAACTCTATACTAAATCCATTCTAATTTAATCTTCTATCTTTTTAAACATGACATTAATGTGTAGATGATTCAACCCAAAATTGTGCATGACATTATTAATATTATTGATCTTCCCATCATATCTAAACCCTTTTTTGTCGACCAAAGTGATATAACCTTCAAGTTAGCACTTTATGCCTTTGTTTAATCCCCCTTAGTTGAAGCCACTTCTAACCAACTAGATGTTATAAAAGAGGATGTGAATGCTACTATAGCTTATTGGGATGAATACTTTACTTACATTACATTTGAAATAAATATTAATTCATAATCATTTTTTATTTTATCTTATCGCATCTTTATCTTTTGTAATTTTTGTGTTTATTCATCCACTTAATTATGAAAATAGTGAGCTAACATACACTTGAGTAATTTCATAACTTCATGGGATTGGTTCCTAACTAGGCAACTCACCTATATATCTATTAATCTATTTTTTCTAAGTTATTCTTTGTGTGCAGGTTATTCTGCCAAGCCAAAAATAAGTTCCCTCATTTATTGGGTTCAAGCAGTACACAACCGTCTTCATACCGGTAGGTATTATTCATAAACCCTATGATTCTTAAAAATTTTTAGTAGGAAATTAAATTAAAAGTAAAAAAACTAATAGAATAAAAGTGACCATGTGTAGCTTGAACTATGCAAATAGTGGTAGAGGTTAATTTTGATGTCCATCTCAACATCATTTGTACATTTGTCATTTGACACAAGATGTGAAAGGATTTTTAAGTGCTAGACTAATCAAATCAAAATTATGGGCTTTTGAATTCATAGTTTATACTTATTTTAACCTTTTAGTAGTTGTAAAATTCTCATTTTCATTATATTAAATTCTAGTATCTATCCATGTTCATTGGTATTTTTTTCATTCTAATTATGTTGTGCCTATATTTTGGGGGAAAATAGGCTTGATAGTCCACACACATGTGACTCTTAGATAGAGTTTAGTTTTGATAGAGGGATACAAGAAATAGATATTTTGGCCCCCTCTCTCTATATATGTAGTTATATAGAATTTAGTTATGAATTATAAACATATAATAATGTTTTTACTTTATTATTTTCCATTCTTTTCCACCAACATGCTGCCATTCATGAAAGAGCGACCCACTTTTATAGCTTAAAATTTATAAAGAATCATAGGATTATGTAATCAATCTAAGAATTTGAAATAGTTTATCATTATGATCCAAAGGTATATTGTTTTAAAATAATTTTTGAATGTTATAAAGGGTATCTCACATATGATATTAATTTTATTGCATACATAATGACTAGGTTTTTAAACACTTAGTCTTTGATGGATTTCATTATAACATGATAATTTTTTATTTTTATTTTCACACTTTATTCAAAAATATGCATTTTTATATATGGGTAATTTATTACTAACACTTTTATTATTCACACACTATTTTTCAATATTTATTACTATTTTACTTTGTCTAAATGCATATTTTGACAATAATTTATGTTTACATTGGCATGTAGGTTTTCCCACACACCACATAGTCTTTCAATTTTCATGAATATATTTAAATAACTATGTAATAGTGATTAAATCATAATATTCCATATGTTTTTGATAAGGTAAGGTGACAAACCAAGGGCTGAACCCTTTACAACCAAAAAAAATAAGAAGGCAATCAAACAAAATATGCCTTCAGAGAGGCGATGACACTAGCCAAAAATAATAGACAGAAACAAAACACAAGAAATGGAAAGACCAGAGTCAGAGAGGACTCCACTTACATAACTATTGATTTGATAAGATCATTAATTTTTTTTAGTATTCTCTGCATTGTCAGCATTCCCAGTATTACCCACCACTTCTAGCATAGACATGTTCAACATAATTGTATTCTGAAGTCCTTTGGCAAAAATCTTCTCCAACTTCTGAATATGGTCCTTTAGGGCCCCAATTTTAGATTTTCAATTAGTGTCATTCTTAGTACCCTCACCAACTTCCTTGCTATAAATTTTCTCCTTATTGTTAGTAGTTCCCATAGTCTCAGCACCATGCTCCTTAGTAACCTCAAAGTCCCTAGTATCCTACTTCCCTCCAGTGTCTTCCAAAATTTCCTAGATTTCTAGCTCCTTAGACTCTTCCTCTTGGGTTGCTTCTTCCAAATCACTTTTTGAGTAATCAATTAGTTTGGCCTTTAGGTCAAGTTTACCAAAAATCCACGCTAACCTTCACATTCTAGAGGAGAATCCTTCCTTATTAATTTTGGAAGGCTTGTGAGATTTACCACCTTGGCCCCCCATGGCCCTACCCAAATTCTTGTTGGTCCCCTACATGGTCTCTTTAATATTTTCTTCCTCTTCATCAACCTTTCTCTTCTTACACTTCTTGCTCACAAAGGAGCTGTGGGTATCAATAGGGGTCTCTACAAGGGTGGAGAAGGAAACATCTTTTGTCTTGGTAGGAGCAGGGGAAACCCAAGACTCATCAATAGCATCGCTAGACACCGAGTTGGAAAGAATGTCTCCACTATCAACTCTAATAGTCTTGGATGGATCAAGGGCATGGTGAAAGTTGTATAAGATAAAAATTAGCTCCTGGTGTAGGGGAATAGGGTTTCTATCTAGCTTCTTAGCCATTTTAGCTCTCACCCTCAGGATAGAGTGTTCCAAAGAGGAGAGTAGGTAAAAATGAAAGCTAATAATAACATTTCACCTAAAATGATTTAAAAAAGTAAGGTGGTAATTGTAAAACTTGATAAATCACCCTTCAAGTGTGAAGTAATTCATGAGAATGAAGCACACTCCATCCCATGGCTCTAGAAGTTTAGCGCACTCAAACCCTCCTTAATATGGGATGAGTTCTTCTCCCTCACCTAGAAACAGTTTATGGCTTACCATATCCATGATTTTGGTTTTCCTTTGAAGTTTTATACCCTACATGGTCATTCTTATGGCCAAAAAATCACCTTTTTAGAGATTTCAAAACTAATTCCACCCACTATATGTTATTATGTTACTCACCACACACTTCATACCATTTTCACCTCCTCATGACATTTTTATATTTTTAAAATCTGAGCTATTCAAATTCCACCACATGTCATGTTTATAGTGACTTATAATCTCACAACTTGAGATAAATTTAATGGCTATATTATATTTGAAAAATACATGAATTTAATAACACCAATCCATATAAAATATTCAATTCATCATGATTTCTCAATCATGTAAGCACAAACTTATATCACAATCCAAAAGACCTCCAAGAAAGACTTGAAGGTGTATGATGATGAAGACATATCAATGAGATGTGTGTCATGAACCTATTCACCATATAATCTATAGAATTAAAAGTAACTTCAATGTGATCTAAAAACTATGAGATTAAAAAGTAATCTCAAAGTGTAACATTCCAATTTCAATAGACCTCATGGCTATGCACAACTAAATAATGGCATTGATGGATTTAATAATTATGAGACTATGATCCAATAAAATATTACAATTAGTAAAACACATGGTAACTCACACCATTAATAAACATGATAATGATATGATGTAATCCACATGGTATGCAAAATATAACTTGGGATTCTTCGTAGCTCATATAAGTTGCATGATAAATACATGTGGACTATGATGATATACTTTGAGTCCATACTCCATTGTCGATATTCCTATAGATTATAAACTACTCAAAGTATTCCATGTCACTCTATGAAAATTAATTTCAAATTATCATATTTCACCACCAATCCAAATATCACAAGATTTATAATAATTCACATATTTTCTCCAGTAACAAAGAGCTAAGTAGAATGGTCACACAAGTATATTCACAAAAGATGTACATAGATAATTAATAAATATATATGCCACATGAATAAAAGGGGAATAAATTAATAGTTTGGTTGATATATGATCATAGGTGACCTTAAATGTGGATAAAAATATGGAAATAAACATATATCCTTCAAATTAAAATATATGCAGGGATCACTTAGTAAAAATATAGTTTGCAGGATTATCAGGCTAACATATTTGGATTTTTTAAGATTTTAGATCATAATATATTTTTTAAAATATTAGATTATAATTCATAATATCTCATAGCTTTGACTATGTTTTGAGACTTTATAAGATTGAAAAGTAACCTAAAATCCTAGAAAAATGACATATAGAATGTACAACAAGAGAATTATCAAATAGTTAAACTTAGAGTGCATGGATAAAACATTACAAAATATTATAAAAATTAAAAATTTATAAAAAATGAAATTCTAAGATTTATAAAAGTGTAACTCTTATTTCAATTTATCTTTTAGTTCATATTAACACACTTTAAATTTACATTTGCAACTTTATTTTTATTTCTAGCAGTTTTAGATTTAGATTTATTTTATTTTTAATAAGGGATCACATGTAGTGGATTTTTTGAAATCAAAAAGTGGTGATCTCACACACACACACACACACACACACACACACACACACACACACACACACACACACACACACACACACACACACACACACACACACACACACAAACAAACAAACAAACAAACACACACACACACACACACACACACACACACACACACACACACACACACACACACACACACACACACACACACACACACACACACACACACACACACACACACACACACACACACACACACACACACACACACACACACACACACACACACCACACACACACACACACACACACACACACACACACACACACACACACACACACACACACACACACACACACACACACACACACACACACACACACACACACACACACACACACACACACACACACACACACACACACACACACACACACACACACACACACACACACACACACCCACACACACACACACACCCACACACACACACACACACACACACACACACACACACACACACACACACACACACACACATAGATATATTAATAAATTTTATTCAAAAAGGTTTTCTAAGAAATCTAATAACCTTGAGGAATGTTTTCAAATATTTAAATAGATTTCTTATTATTTTCTTTCTCATAATTTCATATTAATGTTGTGTGATTTTAATATTTAAGTAATTTCCATAGATATTTATTCATGTATTATGGGTTCGATCTATTTTTAAATTATTTTATTTTGATTATTTTAATAATCTAGTATATGATCTCTTATTTTTGTAGTTATATGTGTTGATTGTTATTTTATACAATGAATTTGATCTTTATAAAATTATTATATAATATTATGAAAATTTGTGTTTTATGTGATAAATTCATCTTTCAAAAAGATGTTGAAATTAAAGCACAATTAAATAGTCTTTATAATATTGCATTATATTAATTCACTTCATTTATATTGGTTCTTTTTCATTAGATCTCAAAATTTTTGCTTGATCTATAAAATTAATAAGTGTACATATGAACCTTATTTTTTTCTCTACCCTTCCTTCTCTTTTTATTTTTTTATGATTTATGATTATTTTAATATAACATCATTGTAAATATCCATCATTAGGTTTTATTCTAATACTTGGGTGAACTTACCTTGGCAAGTTGTAGGTCAAATTTTTATTTTCCACCATGAATATATAAGAGAGTGATAAATTTCAACTCATTCCCAAGAATAAAATATTAGTATTCATAGAACAAAAGGGTGAAAAACAATCACCTTTGTTGTGAATAAAACCAACATCGACAGTTATGAAAAACAAGAATTCATGTAGAAACATAAATGTCATATTTTCATAGGGGATAATGAAAATGGAGGGTCTTTCCATGTAAATATTTTATAAGATACATTTTCCATTACTATGACATGATTTAGGTGAGGATATGCATCCCAAATGGAAGAATAGTTTCCAATAACATAATGTTTACCATCAAAAAAGGGATAAAATTACAATAACTAGTTTTGACTTATACTAAGGAGTGGATTTAAACCTTGTAGGCAAAGCATAAAATATAGAATAAACTAAGAAATAGCATAAATCCAAAATCATGGATAAATAAGTAGGATATGATATTCGATATGAATTTCCAAGGTTCCTAATAGGGATGTTATGGTCTTACTAAATAATTTCTATGGAAAAAGGTGGTCAAATCATGTTGATGTCTTTTAGGTGACACTACTTCAAAACCTATTCAAATAAGGAAATCCTACAATATATGGTGAGTTTATTTCATTTTAAATTTTAAAATATTTTATGTAATGAAAATAAGGAAAAAAATCCATATGTATTCATATTTGATTAATTTTATATGTTATAAACTATAAAATAACTATTAATTTATTCAATTCTTAGTCTCAATTGGATAAGAAGCCAATTCATAAAAAATTTGTGTTCTGTATAATCACTTACACCACTTTATTTACCCTTAAATTTGGAATAAATTTATTTTAGTTGTTTATGAAGTCATCCATTATTTAAATACCCCTAGAATTTCCTCCATATTGAGCAAAAACATTTAGAATATTTTAAATTGGTTTATATCCATTATAGTACATTAATCATGATAGAAGAAGATTTGATACCTCCTTATGTCTTACCCATGTATGTACCCTACCATATATAATTGTCATGGATATTTGATATCATTTATATACTAGAATTTTCCTAATCCTAAAATGGAATAACTAAGACATGACTCCTAAAGTGACTAGGTTTATTGGATAATATTAATTTTAACACTTAACCATATGAAATAAAAATTGATAATATTTAATCCCATATGATTTTGGAGAGGATTAATTTTATAAATGGTAGCCTTTGTTAAAACCACACAACTATCTAAACTTTATATGACACAAGGCTAATATAAGGTGAAAAAACTAGCCTCATCTAAAACATGATATTTTTAGTGATATATCAAATAATTAGGAAGAAATTTTGAACTTTGATTATGACAAAAGTGGTAGTCATTTAAGAAAATTAAAATAAATGAAAGATATGATGTGAGAGAGAAGAAATATATTCAATATTATTAGATAAATTATGAAGGAAAGAGTTAAAAATATAGAGCTTACTAAAATATAATTATGTTACATGCTATGTGATCATTCAAACACTTAATTTTAACCTTCTCGCATTGCTACACCCGTTGAATATTTAAATTTTTTTTTTTGACAATGTTAACTTAGTTTTTAATTTTCAAAATAAATACAAGTGCCTAGAATTTTTTCTAAGGAAGTATTTTAGAAAGTTTTTTTATACTTCATTTTGATTTAGTTTCCATTATTAATATTTTTCAAGTTGATTCAATCCTTATTTTTTATAGTTAAATTGATCTAGTGACATTTTCTTTACCTAATTTATTTAATTCAATTCTAGTTATTATTCCTAGTTCATATAGCTCACTCTTAGAATCAATTAAATTACCTCTTACTCATGAGAATGTGTTTAAAGGCTTAGAATTCAAGTAAATCCAAAGATCCCACCTTTTTTTATTGGATACCTTGCAAGGCCATATCACTAGTATTAGAAACAAAAATTTGAGTATGAATGAAGGAGAAATTAAAATGTCTATATTGTTAAAAATAAAACCTTGAGGTATAACAAAAATATAAACATAAGAAGATTAATTAAATAGCTATAAGTAAATAAAACAGAGGAGAAGATGAAATATTAGATACACATACTTAGATTTTGGTATATTTATCAAAAATAAATAATCCTACCACCCTTTATATGATGAAGGCCTTTAATGTTATGATATTTTATCAATGAACTAAATATTATAAAAAATAAAAAAATAAAAAATATTATAAACATGTTTTTTGACACTAAATATACATTGGTTGATTTTTTTTCAAATTTTTGAAGTTTGTAGGAACACTTGTCTCAAGAAAAACTGATATAAAACAAACTGTAATGTAATAGGATAAAAATTTTATAGGTAAAAGGGATTATTGATTCAATTTAAAATGTTTTAAGAGGAATTGACCATGTGAAATTCATCAGAATTGAAGTAAATGTGGTTATAAATTTTGTGAACCACCATTTAAAAGATCTAGTTTTAATAAGAAATAAATATAAGACAATGATCAATACACTTGAATCCTTTGCTAATAAATTTGAATATCTATTTTATATATTTATAATTCCTTATTTTTAGGATAAAAAATGGAAATTAGTTTCTAAATAAATATTCAAAAACATGGTTTACAAGGTTATCAACAATATTAAAGTAGAAGTCACTAACAAGAAAAGATTCAAAGCTCACCTAATATAGGAATAAGTTACATCTCTTTCAAAAAATGTGTAATGTGCATGCATGTTAATAGGATATTATTTAAAAATTATAACAAAGATTGAAATGGACCTTATTGAAGTTAATAGGAGACTTGAAAAGTGTTTTTTGGTGGATGTACTAGATGTTGAATAATGTTTCTGAGAATATAGTCTTATGTTAGTTGTATATTTAGTACCAAGAGAATATTAAGTTATGGTTTCTATATTTTAGTTTCTTAAATATCTAGGTGGAAGCTAGGTGTAGAGAAGTTATAATGAATTATGTTTGTAAAACTTTGGTTATTTAATATCTTATTTAATTATATTATAATAATCATATTTTTAAAAAAATATGCTAAAACAATTTTAATTTATAAATATTATTTGAGATTTTCCATTTTATTTTCATATTGTTGTAATAACTTTGGTGAAGAAATAATCAAAAATAAGAAAACAATTTTTACTCTTATAATATTACTTTTATTTAAATTTTTTTTTTATGATCTATTATTTTAGTTTTTTGATAATAGTATATCTTGTTGGTTTTTATAAAATTGAATCTATGCATCTTTTAGTAGTTTAATGAATGAATAATTCTTAAATGACTCTAACTTTGTCAGCTAATGATCATTTAGACCCATGTTATTTGGTTTATAATTGATTAAAAAAATTATACGAATTTTGATGTTATTTGGGATTATAATATTTAATTAAACAATATTTACAACTTAAGATAGTACTAAGTTTTATAAATTTAAGCCTTATCTATTTTTATAAGATTTTTTAATTTTTTAAAATTATCATTAAAAATATTAAACCGAGATACATTTTATATTATCAATAATTTTCTTGTAAAAACATTGTCTAAATCCTTTAACTTAAGTTAAATATGGATGATGAGGAAGTATAGTAATTAATTTACTTTGTATTGTGATTTCACCATGTGTACATTAGCAATAAGTGAGAATTCAATCTCACTAAAAACTTTTTTATTTTTCCTCCTAGTATTTAGGATTTATATTTCTTATGCATGTGTATCCTCCTTATTAATATCACATCTTTGTAATTAATCATGTAATTCAGAAATTTAGTTGGGAGTTTACTTGATTTTAGGATAATGAGAGTCCTATATAAAGTATTTTAACCTCTCTTATTTAGTAATGAATTATAGAGTGTGAAGTGCTAATGGAATTTATGTTGCAATAATTTGTGTTTTTCCTCATACTATTTCCTTAGTTTTTTCATTAGTGGTTTACCTTGTGGGTTTCCACATCACTAGTATCATATCAAGTTATGATCCATATTCAAATCTAGGTTTTTCTTAGTTTTCACCTCTACAAAGTTATTATTGACACCCCATAAATATAAATGGGTAGAACCATCACATTAAAAGCAATCCAAATATTCATGATAGAAAATTATTTCACATAGGACATGTAAGCAGTGTCTAAGATAAAAATATTTAAAGTCTCCCAAGGTTTTGAGTTTAATTGACTGACAAGCCCTATCCCTACCTTGGTAGGTCCTTATAAGGACTCATGTTAGATTTGATGCCAATAACTACTGGCCATATTCTGACTGTCTCCAACAATCAATTGCCATATATCTCATCAATACCTACCAATTTTCCTTATTTGTTAAACCAAAAGTCAACTATGGAAAATGCAAGGTTGTATGATGGTTTCCACTACTATGACCACTACCAACCCCATGTGAGCTAATAAAATAGATGCTAATAGTTATGTACCTGGAATAGTCTAAGTAAAATATCATATTTAATACAATTTTTGGCACTATTTATTTTTTTAATTAATTTAATTTATAGCTTTATATTATAAATATTTATTAAATTTTATTTTTTGTTCAAAGGCAAGGTATATTTTTATAAAGGGGCATAAAACCCTTGTAAATGGAATAAAAGATTTTTAAATAATTCTAATGATTATGTAATATATATATATATATATATATATATATATATATATATATATATATATATATATATATATATATATATATATATATACACACACACACACACACTCACACACACACACACACACACACACACACACACACACACACACACACACACACACACACACACACACACACACACACACACACACACACACACACACCCTAAAAATACATTAATTTCTTACAAATTTGATCTTGTAATGGGGGATCTATTGGACAAGCCCAACACCTCAACCCTTTTATGAATTGGATTAAATTTTTTTATCATTATTGTTAACATGACTAATGATGTACAGACCCTAGAGGAACTGTAGGGGGTGTTGGTAAGAATGTTGGGTCAGAATATTTGGCTAATGTGGATAATAGAAAGTCTTCATGCGTATCAGATCCTTTTTGTGGTGTCTGTGTCCCCGTAGTGGATTTCCCTTCCACTTTTCATGTGTTTGGGCAAGATCTCGAAAAGGAGAAAGATAATGTTGATTTTAACAAGGAAAAGTCCTCAAAAGGGTTGAAGGTAGGGTTCTCAGAACAAAGGACTTGGTCTTCTCTATTTGGCAGGAAACCTACTGGAAAATCTCTATTCCTGCCAGCTACTGCTAAGTCTTGCTGGGAGAAAGGTGATTTCAAGTTTTTATTCCAGATCCTTTAGTCAATTTTTCTGTCTTCCATGGATTTCACCCTAGTGGGCAAATTTTTAGGAACAAGACCAGATCTAGAATCTCTTAGAAAAATGGTAAAAAGGAAATGGGTTATTCAAGGAGAGGTAGATATTGCACCAATGTCGAATGGTTTCTTCTCATTTATCTTCAACTATAAGGAAGACATGAATACGGTTCTTTGTGGAGGATCGTGGTCTTTTGGTAAATGCTCTCTCACTATTAAAAAATGGGAGCTTAGCATGGATTTCTCATATTCTTTTTTCTTAACCACTCCCATTTGGGCTAGACTTCCTAGTCTCCCTTTAGAATTTTGGAATGAGGACATTTTTAAAGGTATTTCTAGTTTTTTTGGTGAACTTGTGGCATTGGATAATGTTACGGCTTTAGAACCAAACTTCAAAGTGCCAGAATTTATGTGAAAGTGGCAAATCTAAATCATCTCCTAGAAAAGGTGGAATTAATATCCAAGCTTGGTAAAAAACTCAAGAATTTTATTTTGAAGATTTGCCCAACTCTTGCTATTCTTGTAAGAAACAGGGGCATCTAGTTAAAAACTATCCCTCCATAAGTAAAAATCATAGTAGTGTTTCAGATGGGAAAAAGACCAAGGTCTAGTAAAAGAAAGTATGGAAACCCAAAGAAGATCATCGCCAAGAATAAAAGAATAATGAAGATTCTAAAGCTCCACATGCTGAGGTGGATAAAGAGCCTTCTTTTGAAGATTCTAATGCTCCACATGCTAAGGTGGATAAAGAGCCTTCTTTTGAGAAAGTAAACTCTGAGAAAGAAGGATATGGTTTGTAATCAGATACCATAATACCTAAACAAAGAATAGATGATTTGACAGATCTATCAAAACAAATTGTTTTTTATCAAAGGATAGAAGATCGATGGAGAGATGTAGATGACAAAATTGTGTTATAAGAAGGTGAATTCTTGGCTAAAGCTAGAAATAAATCAAAGGAGGGAGATCTTTTCTCTCAGTCTAGTGAGATCCAGGTGTTATCTCATCCTGATAATGACTTTCCTTTGGATGAGCCTCCTCCCCTAGAATTTGTGAAAGATAATGGAGAAAACTCAAAGCATAAACTAAACCAAAGAAAAAGGGCTGAAAATATGATTAATACTAAGGGGGTAGAAACTAGAAGCAACAAAATAGATCAACAAAGGTGAAACCTCTTGCTTCTACTCTAAATAAATCTAGAAAAAGAGCTGAACAACATTCTAAGGTGAAACCAGATGTTGGTTCCCTGGACAAACCTGGAAGAAGATCCACTAAGAAAACCAGAGAGTTAGAAAGTATACAGAATATTGCTGATGGTAGGCAGGCAACTATTATGGATTTTACCCCTAAAAAATAGATTTGAAAATCATTACTTAGAATATTAGGGGGCTGAATAGTATTCATAAATTGGATATTGGTCCCTGTAAAACTAGATTTTGCTGCTGCTCTTCAGTAGGTTTCAGGACTGCTTTTCTTGGTGGTTGTTAATGCTTTATCTTTTTGGATTTTATTAAAGGGGTTTGGGGTCCCTTCAAAACCTGATTTTACCATAATCTAAAACATGACTAATGATGAACCCCACATTAAAATATCACATATTTCAACTCATCAATGTGGTCTTGTGTTGGTTGAAAAATTGGATAAATATTAAAGTTTCTTGAAGTGGACAACCAAACTTTATCGAGTTGTTGTTCTACATAATATAAAAAATGTCAATTTTTTTATCTGGCTCTCAAGACCTTGAAGTTCTAGCTAGTTTAATCATGGAATTGAATAATTTGATTGATTAAATCCACATTAAAATACATGATTTTCTTCCATTTTATAAATTAAAATTATTAGGTGTGGCCAAGCTCCTCATCATATAATTACATGTTAATCAAAATTTCATAACCACTTGGAATGCATTAGTAGATTCCTTGAAAGCAAATTTATACCCATATTCTTATGATGAAGACATGTAAATAAAATGGATCTAAATATGATAGGTTTTTGATATTTCCATTCAAGACTACATATTTCATTTCAATCACCTATGAATCATACTTATAGTGAAAGATGATGAAAACACCTTGATACTCAAGTTAAAAATGGGATTTTAGCTAATTTTATTTTGAGAGTTGAGATGAACTATAATGGTGAATTTTTAGGAATATTTCAATTAGTAGAATATTTACAAAGATAAGTGTGCTTCTTAATAGTGATTCACTCAATCCCCTTCCTCAACATATTCCAAGACTAGATAGATTTATTATTCATCAAAATATCAACATTCTTGTACTAATTATAAGGAAGACATGTATTCTTCTTATAACATTGCCTCTCATTTGAAAATACCTCCTTAATATCATTATAATTATGATTCACACCATAATTAGAATAATGTTTTCATAAAATTTTAAGTGAAAAGGGCATGGCTGATAGAAATACTTTATGTTAAAGAAGATATATTTGTATGCAAATTTTATTGATGATAAAACAAATTATATTCCCATATAAATAGTTAATTAATATAAAAAATATGATGAGATAATATGAAAATTAAAAAATCAATTTGATGCATACTTACAACATGAAAGGGGTTGTGATATTTTTTTTGTCACCTCACACTTGAATGTTAAGTCAATTATATTATTGACAATGGCTTGTAAAAAAACTTGATTGAAAAAATCCTTATAAAAAAATACACTTAACAATGGAATTACATTATATTATATATTAAATTGGATGGAAGGATAGTGGTTCATCATCACAAATCATGAACACTTTCACTCTCTCTTTTGCATTTGGCCAAATGTTTTAGAAAATTTCAGATATGATGTGACCACCATGGATATTTATGTGTTATTTATTTGGAAACCCTATCGAAATGATATTAAATCACATAATTATGAATTAAAAAACACATACACATTATAAAAATATGATAAAACATACTTGATATGATAATGAAAATTAGAATCTTGTTTTTAGTTGTAAACAAGAAATAAATAGATAATCATGCCATCGAATTGAATTTAATTTTTATAAAACTAAATTAAAATATTTCCAATGCAAGGATAACCATTCTAAAAATAATGTAAGTATTGAAAATTTAATGTGGTAATACAATTATGTTTTTTAAGATCCAAAGAGTTTATCTCCTGACCAAGTGGTTAATCATTTGATGTATATTCTCCTTATCACACCACTTCCTAATGATCCATTGTAACGTTAATAATTATTATAGGGTTATGAAACCAAGAAATATATAAAATAATTTTTGTTTAAAGGTGCTATAAAACCAATTAATTCTCCTTTTTATTCTCTTATTCTACTATTTATTAATAAGTATGGTTCTTGGAGTTTGTGTATCTATTTTAGAGTATTGAATAAGGTAATGATAAATAATAGGTATCCACTTCCATGCATTGATGACCTTTTGGATTAACTTAATGAGGCTAAATTATTTTCTAAGATAGATCCCAAAGGTGGATATCATAAAGTTTAGATTTAACCAATGGACACATGGAATACAAGTTTCAAAACCAAGATAGTCCTCTTCAAGTGGTTATTAACTCCATTTTGTATTACTATTTCTCCTACCATATTTGTACAACTTATAAATGAGGTATTCAAAGATTTATTAGACCAATTTTTAATTATATATCTAAATGACATTATAGCATTTTAAAAATCTTTGAAAACACATCTACAATACTTGGAACATGTTATTTATAATTTACGATAGAACCAATTGTAAGCCAACCTATCCAAGTTTTATTTTGCCCAAATTTCAATATCTTATCTCAATTTTGTAGTTGATGTTGATGGAATTATGGTGGATATTTCAAATTTTAATTACTACTAAAGTGTTTAACCCTTTATATAATCACATAATTGAGGATTTTATTTGCCATTTCTAATTTCTATCATAATTTTATATATGGCTACTTGTATTTAGCCTCCTTATTACATTAACTAAAAAAATAAACAAAATGTTCTAATGGAAATCATTACATACTTTTGCCTTCACTAAGTTGAATAAAGATTCTTTTAATTCTCTAGTTTCATCTTTCATAGATATTTTATAACCATTCAAGATAGAGGAAAATTCATCCCAATTGGCACTTAGTGTAGTGATGAAGTATAATGTCCACCCTTTCTATGCTTAAAAAAATAATTATTCTACATATGATAAGGACTTATATTCATTTGTTGAATTCATTAAATATTGGAGACATTATCTTCTTAAGAAATAAATAGTGGTTTACATAGATCATTTTCCTCTATAATTTATTCCATGAAAGATCAAATTTCAAAAAGTTATTTATATGAAGTGGGCATCATGTCTCCAAAAAGTTCATTTGGTGATTAAGTACAAAAAAGGGATCTCAAATATAGTTTATGACTTATTGAGTTTCCCTCCTACAACTACCACATTAACTTTGATAAAAAATTAATATAAAAATAAAATCTATACTTAAATTCATTCAAACTAATCACTATACATATAACCCCATTGATTTATGATTACTAATTAGGTAACCACTTGGTTTTTTATAATATTTTATAATTAAAATTTAAGCCCACATTCTATATATTTTGGTAAGGTATCAAGATGACATATGCACATGAAACTCTTTAAAAGGATAAGGTACTAATGGTTGTGTAAAGGAAACACATTTTGAAAAAAAGTAAATGACATAATGTAAACACACTTACATGAAATGAAAATTACATAAATTAAATTTAGATAAATTAAAACAATATTTTTTTGGAAGCTTCCTATACTTTGAACTAAAAATACTTTATCAATAATAGATATAAAAAATTTCTTGTAATGATATCAACTATAAAAACCAAAGAACACACACACAAAGATGGAATTTAAACAATATAATCGAAAGATCTAATTAATGGATGGGATTGTCACAATAAATATTCATGAGTGGGCCCTACTAATTTATAATTGTTCTTAGATCCATTACTTTATTATGAACATATTAACTCAATTCACTTTAATTACATTAATTAAATCTATAGCAATAAAAAAATTCTACATCAAATTACAAATATTAAAATAGATTTGTTATTTATTACACACTTTCTATCTTTTTTTATGCTAGCTATCACCTAAATCTCCTCTCTTTATATAAGGAATGCATGTGCTTATTTTATCAACAAGTACATAATTAGTTACAATAATAGGATCTCATATTTTATAAATCATACAGAGATAAGAAGAGTCTTATAATGGCTAAAACCAAAAGACCAAACAATATAATAATGTAAACTTGGTAAATGGAGCTCCTATAAAGTTATAACAAATTCTCATAATGTTTCATGAATTTTTAAGTCTATTGAATGACCTAGAAGATAGGTGGAGATGATAGATACAAGTTATGTTATTTTTGATAAAATTTCCACCTAAAACCATTATTATGGGTGGTCTCAGCTAGTTTATATGGGTGCTCGTATATAGTAGATATAGGTGCTTACCACTTTTTATGGGCACATTGTGTCTCTAAATTACATCCAATCAAAGGTTTTGGGTGTATCTTCCAAATTGGTTACATGTTGTTATTCATAACAAATGAGTATATTTTTCATTCCACTTTAGCCATGAAAATATAAAACCATCATGAAACTATTAAACTACACTAAAAATCTTAGAATTAGTGTATTTAAATCAAGACATAGTTTGAATGCATATATATAAACACAAACTACATATAAAAATGAGTACATTATGAGTCTCAATAATGGAAAGTATAACAAAAAGGAACTATTTAGGAAAGGATTACATAGGTAGATGAGACCATTATTTGGTCTCATGACACCCCCAAACTTAAATTTTTTCACATATCTTGTGAAAACATAATCAAATTAGGAATTTCTAGAAGAAGTAGATGCATTTTTGGCACACATCTCTTTAAATTCATAGGGGTCTCATCCCCTATTATATATTTTGGAACATATCCCCTATTCCATTAAAAATATTTGCATTTTATGATCTCTTTATGTTCATCAATTGGATCTATTTTAGACCAATTTGGGATAGGATACCAAAGGATATGAATTATAAACTTAATTCTAATCCATCTAGCCATATTTTATTTTAATCAACTCAGGAACTTGACAAGTATACCATTTTAAACTTTAAAATTATGAAAAAAGTATGGCTCCCTTTATTATAGGTGAAGTGTTGACTCTCCCCATCTTAATTTTCAAGTAGAAAGAGATTCCTTGAAATTATTGTTGGAAATGGAAATGAGATGGTTAATGGATTCCTTTCTAGATAAACAAATTAATTTTGTAAACTCAGGCTCTAAATGAGGTTATCCCATTGATTAAAGATTTTAATAAGGAATAATAACTATGATCTTAGGTTTAAGAGAGTGGTTAATTTTAAAATTGAATAATATTTCATTCATTTACCTCTTCTCAACTCATTCCTAATATAGAAGCAATAGACCTTTTGATATGTTCACAACTCTTGCATAGCATAATACACTTCTTAATTATTTTTATACACATAGCTTACACCTACCACACACTCCTATAAAAAATATTATTCATACTTATACGTAAATCATGATTTTTTACAAAATTCCACACATATATCATGATATATAATATATTGTACACTCCTCAACTAATAGACCTACACACCTTATTGGCACCTATTCATATAATTGGTCTCCACACCTATATTCACTCAAATACATCCACATGTCATCTTGATCTAAATACATGGATTATTAGGTGTAACTTTCCATCCTAGAAGATATCATTTAGACCATTAGTCAACGCCAATCTAGAATTTCAACCATTACCTGACAAGGAAGATGAAATCACTTGTAACTATCTTATTTATAACCAACACTAGTTGTAATTGCTCGTGTATTATTATTGTATATATATGTAACATATGCATCTAGATAAAATAGATGCAATACATATTCATAACATAGATATCATTCTCTATCTATCTACTCTATAAAACACACACACACATTATACCACAATTTACAATTTTCCCTATTATTTCCTATTGGATAGAACTTCCATTTCCTATAATTTAATACTTATGATCCATTTAATGTCTATTGATTATTCTATCTAAATATATAATCATTTTTCCTCTACACATGTGGTCATGGGCCTTATGGTGTGGTTCATTCCTATCAAAGTAGATATCTCAACCTTTATATGCTTATAAACATGTGAGGACAATAAGATAGATAAGATATATTAGTTGGTTATGATGAGTATTTGTAAGAAAACTATATCAAAATAAATATGATTGATTCCTAGAAGTAACTTAAGGTAGCCTCAAAATTCCAAAAGTTTATTTCCAATAAATTGGAGGCATAGCACACAAATTTTTTTGTCTAATTCTATGAGTTAATGATATAACTCAACCTAACACCTTTCATTACACCTCCATAGTATTCTTAATAATGGTTTTAGTAGAAAAATCCTATAAAGGTATAACTAAGTATCAACATTCCTTTGTTTAAATGTAAGTTCCATAAAAAATCATTGGATGCCTAAATTATAAAACTCTAGGTATACTTCTTAGTCAATCTATTCACTAATGCTGAGAAGATCATCTTCACTATACTAAAGATGTCCACTTCAATGGTCTACTAGTGGGAGAACTTCAACATGTAAATAATAAAATATTGTGTTCCAATTGAGTCCTTATATACCTTTATCAATTCACTAAATAAGGAACAATACACTCTATTTCAATTTGAATATGAATACATCAAATTCTAACATCTACACCAATAAAAGGATCTATTAGTAGAAGACTACACCAACACATTCCCTGAATGTTATGTGTGTTTATGAGATAATTTGAGTGAATAGCATAAGGTGTTAAATTAGATCAGTGGAATCTCACCTTATATCAATATGAAGATGGAATTATTGAATTATGACACTATGGAGAAAGTGTATCACAATGCTTTCAATATTGAAACCAAGGAAAAGATGAAGTAATGGATCACCTCTTCATTGAACATTGTATATAATTTCTAACCCTAATATAATTCCTCATCATATAATTCTATATAGAAGAAAATTACTTCTCATAAATGAGAGTAGCTAAAGAATACTACACAAAAATTTAAGGTTATTTCACCTTATACCTCAGACAAAGGAAAGAAGAAGTATGGCTATAAGTGGTTCCACTACCATCACTCATCTACCCGTATAACTATGAGTACAATCCACATAAATCCTTGATCACATAGTTTTCATCACTATCTCCATCAATGGACAACACTAATCTAGATTCCTCTTGTCTAAGTAATAGAACTAGTGTAATCAAAATCTTTGAGTGCGAGTGTCTCTTCCATACTAAGTTATAGGTGAAGGGTCAAATTCTTCATGTCATCACTAAAAATGTCAACTATAATATAATAATTATGCAATACACAACACAATACCTTGGATTTCAAATTATTTCACATCCTAATACATATTCCCTAGGGTGGATTTATAAGAGGAAGGATATATAGGTCTAATGATAATGCACTTTTTAGTACAAAATCAAACATATGGAGAATAATGTCACTTGTGAAACAATACCTTTAGAGGTACGTATAATTTTGTTGGGAAGACCATATTTATATGATCATTAATCTAAATATCAAACCAAGCCACATCACTAGACTATTCATGTGTAATATCACTTCTACAATGTCTTTGAGCCATTACCAATGATAAAATTCATCTTGGTCTCTACCAAACAACATTTTAATATTCTCTTGAATGAAATATTATCTAAAAATATTCACCATTCATAAAATATCATGGTAATAATAACTTAACAAGTTAATATAGCAACATAACAAAGTCTTTGTAGAACCTGAAGGCCTCCCAATACATTATCTAGTAAAGCAACACATCGATTTGGTTCTTAGATCCAATTTAATGAGAACCCCAATATATAAAAAATATATTTTGGATAATGATAAGTATGATTTCAAATACAATATATCCGTGATCAAGACAAAATGGAGCCTAGATATTTTTCTTAATAGAGTTTTATAGTAATCACAACCAAAAATTATGGGTCCTAATATATCTACATAGACTATCACACACTCAAAAAAATAACATTAAGTAACTGGTATCCATTTTTGTGTATTGATGACCTCATATACCAAATTTGAGGCACACATTACTTCACCCAGATTAACTTGAAGCAAGGTTACTATCAAGTTCTAATCCATCCTAAAGGTTTGGAAGATACACTTAAGACACTATAATGATTTTTCAAATGGTTTTCCATGCCTTTTAGAATAACCAATGCACCAAAAACCTAAATTTGATTTATATATGATCTACTCATTCCATTTATCAAATCATTCACATAGTATACTTGGATAACATTCTCAATTTTATCAAGACTTTGGAGGAGTATATGGACCATGTCTCATGTGTCCTAGAAACCTTGGATCAACATAAGTTTTAGGAAAATTTAGTGAAGTGTACATTTGGTGATACCCTAACAATTTAATTTAGATACATAATTGACCACATAAGAATTCATGTATATCTAGATAAGGTTAAAGTGATCCATTATTGGCCTACTCTACATAATCTCACATAATTGAGGAGCTTTCTTGGGTTCACTAACTTCTAATGCATGGTTGTCCATTGTTTCTCATATATATTTTGGTTACTCAGTAGGATAATACATGTAAAATATAAGGGAGATTAGAATAATTCACAACAATGTGATTTTAAGGCACTCAAGAAAAGTCTCTATGTAGTGGCTTTGATCACAAGGCCTAATATTTTACACTCCTTCAATCTTTGCACTAATGTATCTAACTATGAACTTGGTGTAGTGCTCATGCAACATAGACATATATTACTTATCACTTATATATATTTAATGTAATGGTGAAAATGTACTATACCTATGATAAATAATCAAGTTCATTACATTATAAGAAAATATATAGTGTCTCCTTTTGATTATAAGACACTTTAGTTCCTAAAAATGCATAGTAAGATGTAAAATGTGTGTCACATGAAATAGATGACTTACTTTTAATCATGATAAATAAAAATAAAGGTAATGATAATAATTCATTATATTTCCTTATCCAACCATATATTAACATATTTAGTATAGTGTTTGATATGCATGGCCACGACTTCACAGACTGGGTATCCCTATACTCAGTTGATCAGGAATTCACAAACACTTACACTATCCTTGGTTAAGGTAAACAAGTTTTGGATTTCTACTTGTCTAACCAACTTATTTAAAATATTGGAAATTATTTTGTTCCTAGTGGTGCCCCTTAGAAATGACTCATCTGAGAGGTGCATTATGCCATGACCTCAAGACACTTCAACAAGATAAATACTCTAGAAAAATTGTATTAATAATTCTACTTTTAACACATCTACACATATGTGGATCACCACATCAATTATTTATTTCCTTTTTGCATTTACAAGCCCAAAAATAAGAAGATATGACTCTACACACCTCTACTAGTTCCATCCAAATGATGGGAATCTACCAAAATAGAATTCATGACTTGGTTTCCTATGACTAAATGATAGTATGATGTTGTGTTTGTTGTAGTGGATAGGTTTTTAAATATGGATATCATGGTAACTTTAAATAAAGACATTGACAAAGCTAGAACTACACATGCCTTATTCAACCATGTTTCAATTTACTTTTGGCTCTTAACATCCATCATCTCTAATCAAGATCCACACTTTGTGAGTCACTTTTGAAAATCATTGAGGGAATTTATGGGAATGTGGTTGGCTAGTCAACATCCTTTAATCCATATAAATATGGATAAGTTAAATTTATCAATCCTACCTTTATTCATTTTTTTAATAAGGGTAAAGGGGAGGTTTTTTAACTAGGGACCCAAGACCCTTGAAAAAAAATAATTAGATAGGGCCTAGAAAGCCCAAATACAACCTTAAGTTTGAGACAAATAGTAATACAATTTTAAAGACTAAAACCAACCCAAAAATGGCCAAAACACATCCAACCAATGGGTTTTAAGGTCTAAATCCTCAAATATATAAATGAAACTAGTTCCTAACAATAAAAACATAAGATTCAATAACTATACCAAACAATACCAAGCCTTTTAAGTCTTGCCTCCACCTTCCACGTGGTATTTACTTGGCCCTCCAATAGGCCTCCTTTTTTTTTCTTCTTTCTCTATACTTTAGTCCATCCTCTGTTATCCTTTAAAAATTTTGGAGTAAAATATTTCTCAAATCCTCTTCAAGGTTATGTAAAATTAGGTCAGTATCCTCTCTATCTAAGATGTTTCTTCTTTCACTTGAGGATGGAATAATTAGAACATTAAATTCTTCATAAGCATATAAAAATTTACCTACTTTAATAGATATTGAGTTACACTCAAGAAGTTTCTCATCATTATCTATTACCACTACAACAAGTTACTCCAAAATAATAACTATATCATTCTCTTCTTATACATATGAAATATATCTTCCATCATACTCTAGACCACAAAATTTTATAAGATATTGAGAAGAATGTTTCCACCATGTTGGTTCAACTTTTATTTTTTTAAGAGGACAATATAAAGATAAATAACTAGTATTAAAACACATATGATACATAAATGGCATCCCTTTATAATCCAACATTTGTCTCCATGCATGATCTTATATTATTATATATATGGAGGCTAGGAGATTAAGCATTATATCTATGAAGACTAAAATTATAGAAAATGTGGTGTGAAAAAGCAATTCAGTTACTTAATCTATCTGTATGAATTTACTAATGGTATTACTGATATAATTAAAACAATGTTTACTCCAAAAATGAAGGGGAAGATATGAGAGGTAGATCCAAATAGGTCAAGAATAAAAAGTATCATAAAGGGGGTTGAAATTAGGATCCCAAGGTGTGATAAACATCTGGTGTTGATTCTAACTGCATTGATTCCTAGGATTAAGATCTTTATCTAAATAATAGTAAAATAACCCTTTATAGAAGGATAATCCACTTTACCTTTAAAAATAGGTTTCCATTACAAGGATATTTGTTCATTTATATCTTGAAGTTTGGGCTAGATTTTTTTAAAGTGGCATATGATTCCTCTTTTGAGATATTATTTTTTGTTCTCCATGATAGAGATGAGGGCATCATTTTCTATCTTGAGATTAAAAATGTACAATAATTTACATACTCACACTTGGGATGAAAATATTGTATACATTAAACATGCATAAAAAAATTATTTCAAAACTTTAAAGGGCATTGTCCATTCCAAACATGTCTTGGGTTTCAACCTTCAGTACCTCTAGACATCTCCTATTATGAAACAACCATCACTAAGTCATGAAAATAAGAATGAGAAGATGAAAAGGTTGAGAATTATTTTCACCACATCTAATCTATTAATAAATATGTTTAATTTTTTTTCTCTCACACAAGAAAATTATAAGGCATGTCATGACACACATCACACACCTCATGCATTCTAAGTTAGCAATAAAGTTTGGTTAGATTTTTAGAAGGAATAATTTTAAGGTACACCCAATAATATAAAGTCTCTATGCTATGTTTTATATTTATCTACCTCAATACTTGGGCATGAACACAATCTTCAACATGGAACTTCTCAATACTTAAAATCTATACCTTATTTAGCCAATAATGATATAACATCATTATGGTTTGGATGTTAAACGCTTGTATCATATAGAGAAGGAACATATCATTGAAGTGATATAAACACCCACCCACCATGGCACACATCAAATTATTTAAGTTTTTAAGGTTGGAATTTACCCTAACAAAGCTAAGATTTATAGATCTTATCAAATTCAAGTGTAGCTACCTTATCTACAAACCAATGCAATGGAGACCATTATTCTTTATGAAAGGGTGAATGATTCATTCACAACAACTTGAAAGAAAATATTCTTGTCACTTGTTTTATTTCATATATCTTAACCTCCTATGAAATCATGCACACTCCTATACATTAATATTATTAACACTCTTATTCATAAGTATTCCACTTACTTATAGACTTTTACTTATAGATCACCATAGATTACAATCCACACACTCATCATCTTTCAATATTACATGCCTAATTGTCACATTTTCATAGACTTACATGACCACCATTATATTAACTCCATTAAATCCTTATTATCTTGCTTTGACTATGTGCTTTGTTAGGTGACGCTTTTTTATCGAGAATATGTCAATTGGACCATTAGTTACCACTAACCTTGAAGTTTAACTGCATTGGTTAGAAAATTTGTCAAGGGGAAAAATGTGAAATATTTAGTCAATAGTATTGGGAAAAAAAATTTCTCCTATTAGAAGGTGGAGATACCTTTATTGAAAACCAAAAATAATGCTAAAAATAAACTATTTATATAAAAAATTGTATTCTTCATACGAGTTGTACTTTTAACCCAAAATTATGAGAAAGGTATTAGAAAAGAAGTAAAATAAGGGAAAATAAATGAATGGAAGAACACATGTATGAATAGAATAATGACAAATCTAGTGGGCTAAATTTAGAGACAAAATGGAAATATCAAAAGAAAGGATGATTTTACTAAGATGAAATCTTTCTCATTCAATGGGTAGGAAATACATTATTTATTCATTAAACACACAACATATATCAAAATAACTATTTATTAATGACAGTATATGTGAAACAATTATCTTGTATTTCCTTATAAAACTACATGAAACTATTATTTATACCCCACCTAGATTTCATAATCATAGAAATTATAAATACGGGTTTGAAAAAGAAAATATATAATGGAATCTTTGTATTTTGAATAATTTATCAAAATTTTAGAAATATATTAAAATATTAGAATCAAATATACATAGGTGTAAACACATACATTATAAATAAATAAATCTTGAACACAAAGTTTGCATTAATTTATGGTATATTGATTCTTGATGAGTTGTAAATATAATTCCCTCTTTATCTACATGAAAAAAAGTTTAATTGTCCAAAAACCATTACAATGAGGCCCAAACTTATATTTATAGTTTGAAATGAGTGGTTATGATTTCCAACTACTTTTTTCACATTTTTTAGAGATTTCAAAAATACATTAGCTAATATTCACAACTTAAAACTTGAGAAAACACATTGAACAACTTACAAAAGTGCATTGGTGTTTTTGCATGACTTGCAAAAGTACAATGATAAATTTGTAGAACTTGAAAAAATGCCTTGGCAAATTTTCATGACTAAAAATGAAAAAAAGACTTAGTACATTTATATGACATACAATGTTTAAATTAACTATTGTAAAAAGTATAATTGAAAATTGTAAGAATGAATTAGAATTATAAGTATGGAAATGATCAAAATATATTACAAATATGCTTTTATTCTTCCTCCTCAATGAGAACAACTTTGATATTTTATTTCACTAGAACATGATTTTTCTACTTATTTTCAATAAATTTTTATAAGGTTTCTCCCACTTTTTTTTCATGAGTACCATCTAAATACATGAAATCTATTTATACCTCACAATAGATATATATCATTTTCTATGACGTCAACTAAATTTCTTTTAGCATTGAATTAAGATTTTATAGTTTATTCTAATATTTGATCAACTTATGGATGGATTTGTAGTTGAATGTAGATTTTGTAGTCAATATTTCTTCAATATTCTTCTTGAATTTCTCAAAAATGATGTCTTTAGTGACCACTTTCCTATCTTTACCCAAAAATGTGAAATTCAAATTCCTAATTCTTCTTGATATTTTGATCCCATTAACTTAGAGTCACCAAATTTCTTGTTTCTCTCTCTACCAATACAGATCCTAAATTGATCATCTCCTAGGAAATATATTATTTATACAATTTATTTATCTTGAATACTCCTTGAATGAGATCATTCAACAAATTATTGAATAAATCCTTTAATGTGAGAATAATCTCTTTCCATTTCTCTACTTCTTCTGCATTATTATTTTTTTCTCTAATTTACTTATCATATTTTTATTGAATTTTATAATATGTAGTCATTGATGTATTGATTGTGGAAACACTCTATTGTATAATTTAATTAGACCATTATTTTGTTTTTTTTTCATGTGTCCAATTTACTCTACAATGTTGATTTTCTTTGTATGGGTAATTTTCAAGGTAATGGAGGATGAGGAACACTAAATTGGATTGATCAAGTTTTGGAGTACTAATGTAAACTAATAAACTTTTCCCTTGAGTTGATCTTTAGTATCCTTATCTTGATTCATATTTTCAAACAAGATACCAATTTCCAACAAAACATTTTATTTCATTCCTTCCCTAGTTGATTTTCCCAAATGTACTTTTGAGATCAAATAGTCTAAAGTATTGATGTTATATTTATATTTTTATATAGGAATAATTACTACCTATGAATATTTTCTCCCTTATCATTTGTGATTACTATTAACATAGTATCAAGGTTCTAAACTATTCATTGAGGGTAAGTTACAAGAGTAATTAAATAAATCTCTTCAAGTTCAATAGTTTTATTTCTTTTTTTACTACATAATTCAACTAATTACGAATTTATGCATTGGGATAAGGTTGTTACACAAGGGTAGAGTGAGATTAAGTTTGAGTCTTAGAAGGACATGGGGGATTTTTCAAGTATTGGGTCTTTTCTTGTGTAATTTTAACTTTTTCTTTTTTGAAGTATCTTTTAGTGATTTGGGCGAAAGTGTAAAAGGAAATTTAGTATCTTATGGAGGAGGTGGAAAAAAAAGAAGTAATTGGTTGAAGATGAGTAGAGGATGAAATTAAAAATGAAATATATGAAGCAATGAATTGTTGAATTGTATTTTTTACTAGTGTCTAAGATTGAACAAAAATATTAAGGGGATCATCCTATAAAACTTAAATAGAAAGAGAATAATAAGATTTATCTTGGAATTTTTATCTTGAGTTTGAGAGGCCTATAAACTAGAATAATATTTGAAACAACCTCAATCTGTGTCTCCTCTTATATTTTTTGTTTTGTCTTTGCTCACTTTAGTTGTCTATGATGTTCTAGCTTATGATTGATGTTTCTTTTTGAAAGATAACAAATTCAAACTCTTTTGGTGGTGATGGAAATATCACCTTATCAATGTTTACCCTTTACTTTTTAACCACTCCAATGTCCTATCAATTATGACCTATGTGATACTTATGAGAGAAGTAAACTCTTTCTTCTTCCAATCAATTTTATGAAGTTGATTTGATTCAATTTCATATTTATATTAGATCCAATACATCTCCATCATATCCAATTTTTTTGGAAATTTTTTCAATACAAAATACAATGACATATTTCAAAGTGAACCATGATTATTCTTGGGTTATTATTGCTTTCTCATCATGACAATCCATCTAGTAGTCTTTAAAATGAGACACATGTCAATACGAGGAACCAATAATATTCTCAACTAGATCTCAAATGTCAAAATAAGGATTTATTTCAGATGGTCGGATGGTGACACATGTCATATTTTATTCAACATATTTTTCTTTTGCCAATGATTCACATGTGTATCTTTTTATAGAGATAGGAAATTTAACTCCATCCTTATGTTTGCTTCCAAGAACTTGTGTATCTCAGTTAATTTCCTAGCCAGCTCCATCAAGTTCCATTTGTCATCAACATATTCTAGTAAGATGTATGGTTAAATCTTGCATTCATAAATATGTAAATAAGTGAAAGTTAAAAATTGTATAAAACATGCTCCCCATCTAGTGATTTTCATAGAATTTTTCATAGATATCCTCGTATTTTAGGGATCTTATTCATAGAAAGTTCATCATAGGGAACTTCCTTTAGAGGAGTATTCTTTAGAGAAATTTCCTTTGGAGTTATTTTGATTGGAGTCCTAGATGTTGAAATTTGATGTATAACAAATGTTTTTGAGAATAAAACTAACACCTAAATTGATCCTTTGAAGAAGTATAAAATAGAGTGTGTTTATACAAGAGCTAGATTTGAGAGCATGTTTAGCAAGTGGTCATACTATAAACTATGTCTAAGCATGCCAAAGGTTTTAGGGAGGTGTTGAACACACTTCAGATTATGAGAAGGTGTTGAACATCCTTTGAGTTATGATGAGGTGATAAACACACTTAATAGTATATTGATGTTTTTAAGAGGGTTAAATTCAATAGTGGTGCCAAGTAAGTATATTTTGGTATTATTCTAAGCAAGGTAAAAAAGTATAGTGATGGATTGAACAAAACTTGGAGTATAATGAAGGTGTAGACCAAACCTAGATTCCACTATGGTAAATTATTCAATAAATACAAGGAGGTCTTAAATATATTATGTAATTTAAGATAAAACTTGAACTTGGAAGGGTTTTAAACCAAAGTAACAACTCCAAGTAACTTTATGTTGAGTTAATAGAACATACCCTAGCTTATCATTAATAGGATAAATCCAAAGTGAATATTCTTATAATGTGTATGATCCCACAAAAGTAAAGTTTGAAAGCATGAGTAAGGAGGATGAATAAGAATGGAAGGCAATAAGGAATTATAACTAACTATAAAAACCCTACATGTGCAAGGGAAAAAAATAGATTAATCGTATAACTTAGAGTGTATCTGAGTAGGTTGTGGACTCTAGAGAGTTATTATGTAGGCTTAAAGATTTTTGATGTGTTTAAACATATCTTGGAGTCCACATGGTGTGTTTGTAAGGATTTTCAGTTTTGATGGGTGCTTAAGCACCCATTGAGTTTTGACAAGATTGTTAACAAGGATGTTAGGTTTTGAGTGTCTACTTGTAGGCTTGTTGAGATCTAAATTATCTATTTTCAAAACTTTAAATATTTGGTATGTGTCAATCACACATAATTTTTTTGAAGAGCTTAAAAACTTATAAAATTTCTCACTTTTTCCCATTTTTTAAATCAATTTATGATATATTTTTATGTCATTTACCCGATTGCAATTAAAAGACTAAAATATTTTGATTTTTGACACTTGTTTATAAACTAGTGTGATTTTTTGATCTTACTAAAGATCTCAAAATTCAAGGGACAATATAAGAACTCTAGATTTTGGTTTCATAGGCAAATGAATTTCCATTGGAATATAGAGTCATTTAAATTTTAATAGATAAACTAACTAAGGGAAAATTAGGAAATTAATAAATCAACAACAAACCAATAAGAAAAAAGACATAAAATAAGATACACATCATAGAATAATCCAAAAAGGACATTTGAAAGGAAGCATAACCAAAATTGTTATATACATATTTACATGCAGGGAACATCCTGCTTTCATTTTAATTAATGATTGAGGTATTTCCAACTATAGGGTAATGTCAAATGATTACCATCATGATAGGCCAAGTAAAAGAGATAATTTATATATAAGTCTCTAATCTTGAATGATACCATCCATAGGTAATCAAATTTTTCATGACTTCCCTTTGGTTCTCTATGTTATCCCATAAGAAAACAAGATCTCCCACCTAGATATCTCTCTTCTTTATTTTATTATCAAAAATTATTTTACTATGAGATTGATGTTCAGTAATTATATCAAAAACTCATTCTTATTCTTCTTATATATTACTCAAATATAAAACTCTTTTGTCTAAAGGAGTTTCAAAGTTCTGATTCTCAATAGCCCTAGACAACTACAATGTTATAAATGTAGGTGTTATTGGCACCATCACATATATTCCATATAGTATCTAAAATGGGAACATATATATGGCTCTCTTAGGTGTTATATTATCCACCCATAGTTTATCATATAATTTTTTACTCCAATTCCTTTCATTCTCATCAACCAATTTATGAATAATAGTGACCAGGTCCTTATTACTTGATTCAACTTGGTTGTTTCCTTATCATTAGTAGTAAAAAGTGTGGGATAATGAGATGTTGTATCCATATAATAATCCAATCAACTTTTAAGAAGATAAATTTGATGCATTTTATGTCATGATCATATGTGGAACATCATATCTCACCAATTTTTTTTAATGAAATTACAAATAACTTCATAAGTTGTCTACTTAAATTGGATGGCTTATATCCATTTGTTGAAATATTTTTATGGTAATGAGAATGTGAAATTGTCTTTCACTTGAATTGGGATTAATTATTCCTAATAAATAAATATATTATTGTTAAAATGTGTCTTATATTACAATTGATTTGAGAGCAAATATTGCAAGCTTTGGTTTCCTAACAAATTATTGACAAGCCTCACATTTTCTAACCCATTCATAAGAATCTTTGAAGAGTGTAGGTCAATGGTAATGAGATATTAGAATATTATACTTTATTATTGGATAAAATAAGTACCTTCTAGATGATTAATCATTGAAGTCCTATAGGAGTTTATTTTGTTGTTCCTTGTAAACACATCAATACTCTTTCTAAATATTGTACCATCCCAAATTACATACTTCTCACAATTCAAATTGATTATGCTAAATTGTTTAACATTTAAATGATATGGAAATTATCCATATACTCAAAATAAGGTAATATATGTAAACCATTCATTACTTGAATTAAAAAAATATAAATAGAGGAAGATTCTCTTTATTTTTATCATTAGAATTTGTAGAATAAATTGGTTGAGAAAATGTTTGTTCTATTATAAGTTAACATAATAATTTTCCTTGGAATAACTTTATGGGTTTGATTTTGAGGTTTTATTATTAAACTTTATTTATAGAATTACCCCTTTTTGAATCTATTTTTTATTGATTCAATAATTATTTTACTATTGTACTTGATATCATCACAATGGAATGTGAATGCAAGATACAATATCAGAATCATTTAATAATTTTAAAATTTTTGTATACATGTTTTTATTTAGGATAATATTTTATTTAATATTATTTGAGATTAAAAATCATGAAATTAATGGAGGATTAAACACTTTCATAATTTTTATGAATCATTATCACTAAGAGAGTATGATCTTAAGAGTAGAAATATATGAGAATCTCTTTTTTAAAATCTAGACAGACAAAGTTAGTACATGAATGATATCATATTTTATTTTTTTGAATGTTTATTTAGCTTCATTATTAAAATTGAAATAATTTTCTCCTTTCATCATCTTATTG
This sequence comes from Torreya grandis, assembly GCA_037957365.1. Lineage (NCBI taxonomy): Eukaryota > Viridiplantae > Streptophyta > Pinopsida > Cupressales > Taxaceae > Torreya > Torreya grandis. The sequence goes on along the minus strand of JARHVA010003748.1, from coordinate 54,776 downwards.
ATTATCTAGTGAGTTATACAAAATCTATTAGAAATATTCTTAGGAAGTTCACTTTATCGAAGAATGAATGTACACCTTATTTACTTGCTAGCAAGGATAGTGTATGCAAGTGAAACTAGATAGATCTATAACTTATCCTACTCTATAATATTCAATATTAGAGAAGGTAACCAACTAATAATTCTACTTGTAAATAACTTTATATTGTGTTTATGACTAATAATGGATCTATTAAACCTACACTAAGGGATCTCTTATCATGCAATGGAAAAGGAGAGATTTCAAAGGCCTCTCATTAAATTCCATTTTGTGATAACCCCAATTAGGTCTTATGATTGTAATAATAATAATTAATTTAATCTACTAAATAACATGATATCTAATCTAGTAAATGAATATGCAAGTCAATCTAGTTCTCACCAAATCTTGTGGCACAAATGGGAAAGATAATAAACATGTAAAGATAATTCTATCTAATATAACATAGAAATGATTTAATAAAGGTGAGATATAATTCAATCCATTATTTATACAACATCTAGTTATCAAAATATTAATGGCTAGGAATATACTTACCTTGTTTAAGTGAACTTGTTGTGCCTTAATCTCTCCCTTGGCCAATGGTGTTTTACAATAGGTTGTTATGGTTTTGTAAGGATCACAATGATAAATAAGCTTTAGGTTATAAGACCTTTTCTATGTATCCAAGACCTCCACAAGACAAGTGATACTTTTTCAAGACAAAAAACTAAGTAATGAAATGTCCTATTGATTATATAACCATATTTTTGAGTAGTAATGATGCATAATTAAATGATCATCTCAAATTTTTTAGGTGAAAAATAGAGTTTTTATGTCTCAAACTATGTTAGTTTAGGTTGAAAGAATTTATTAATGTGTTATAGATCCCAAAATGGGATCAACCCAGTAGACATAGTAAGAAAAGTAGTAAAAATGGGGTTTTGATTAAGTAGGGGGTATTTTAGGTGGTGATATGCTTAGGGAAGTGTATAAGTGGATTTTTAATTATAAAGGAATTGAATAATATTATATTTTAATGGTTTTAATTTGTGGTATAGGGGAAAATAATCTTATGAAGTACCCAAGGTCAACAAACCCCTTTCTTGGTGCACCCTTTAAGATATGCCCTTAGAGATATTAAGATTTGACAAGTTACTACAAAAGAGAAATCATGAGTAATTTATTAAGTTTAAAAATATTATGTGTATACATATTCCCCACTCTAAGCTCATCACGTGTCATGCAATTATAAGATGAGATGGTGCTTTAGGAAAATAACATAACAACACACAACATTGAGCAAAATAAATTGTACTATGTATCATAAAGATAAATGAAATGAAATAATTAGAAAATACATACCTTTACTTAACTTATTATTATATAATAGAATCCATGTGAAAGAAATGAAGAGGAGTCCAATGTAGGGAACATTAGGTAGACCTATAAAATAAGAAAAAAATCATTTTCTTTGCAAAAATATGTGTTATATATAGAAAAAGTATCTACCATTTTAGGATTCCAAAAAATATTTAGGTTTGGAAAAATATTTAGTAAAAACATAGTTATGAATAAAATTTGATATTTTTTAGAAAATAAATGATAGTTAAATAATTTGTAAATTAAACTATAAATATGGTATTAAACTATTCATTTGTAACTTTACTATTTTGAGAAAAATAGAGCTCTATGAGACCTAAAAAAGTGAGGAGAGAGACTATGGCCCAAAGATAAGGAGTATGATCTAGGGAATGAATGGTGGTAGCTGATAGCATGACTTAGGTAAGTGATGCCATAAATTTTGTTATTTTTTTATTATTTATTGGAAAATATGGTGAATTTGAAATTTTAGGTGGTGGGTAAAATCCATGTAATGAAATTTTCCCAAATAATTTCTAGGGTAGAGTAGATAGTAGTATAATCAATGGGTAGGTATCAAAATGAGCCATTAATGCATAAGGCATTAATAATAAATGAGTAAAATTTTTTCACATAAAATGAATGGAGTCAACTAGGCCAACTTAGTTTATAATCTAAAGGTACTAAAGGGTGGTCAAATGATTGTAAGTGGTTAAGTGGTCATCTATGTAAGGGAGGGATAATATAGTTAGCAATATTTAAGTGTCCAACTATGTACATACTAGTCAATATAGTAGTATATGAAAGTGGCCAACATAGCTTGAAAAGGTGTTCAACTTAATATGAAGTGGATGACATAGTAGAATGATGTGGCCGACTATGTGTTAATTGGCTGATTTAGTTATGTTATATAGATGACTACATTTAAAGTGGATGATGTAGCTTTAATGCTAAAATAGTAGCTTACATAGTTTAATGCCTACCCAACTTAGTATAATATATCTATTTTTTGACCAACATAGTGAAATACGTGGCTAACATAGTATAAAGTGGTAGAAAAATGTGAAAAATAGGTTGATGAATTAGTTAATTTTTAGATTAAAAATAATTTTAATTAATTTTTAGAGTGTATTTTCTTGACTATCTTAGATTGATGACTAATACATATTTTATTATTTGGAATGTTATAGAGGTAATAGAGGCTCTATCAATTGATAGATGAAACACAAGCACTTGACTTACTAGATATATTAATAATAGATGATCATGCATGTTTGACACTATTTAGTTTTGGTGTGATTATGTAGATGCATAGGATTTTTATTAGTGTTGATTTAGTCACAATGTTCTTAAGATCATGGGAACGACTAACCAACACTTTTTGATGGGAAGTGGATGGGGATTATATAGAGGCTGGTATTATTTTAGAATATGTCCATGCTCAGATTGGACTTCTTATTTTTAGGACTCCCATGATTTGTGATAATCTTAAGATAGAGATAAAGAGATGAGCCTTATCCCTATGGGTCATTGGTTCCAAGAGATATTATGGGGGTTTATGTGTATGGTTGTTTTATGTCTTTTATATCAACCATTTCAAGTATTCGGAAGGTGGTTATTGAGCCTATGACATCACATGTGTTTTGTCTCAAGTCATATGAGAATGTACCACAATATGTAGTCACCTTATGTTAGTTTATTTTGGAGTAGTGTACTTCATATGACCTAGGGTTAGTGATTTTGGTATAGCTAGTCCATGACATGCATATACTTTTTTATCATGGGTAGAATACTATGGGGCTAGTTGTTTTGATTTTTAGTTGGATATATGAGAGATTTATTATGTATCAAATAGGTGGGTTGCCCCATGGATTTTATGATAGTGTACCTCATGTTCTCTAATAGCAATAATATCATGGGATACATATTGTGCCACACACTTGACACTATAGCCTATTACTTGTGGTGATATTACATGGAAACCTTATATAGATATTGTATCTAGTTGGCTGATTTGTCCTATAATTTCTCTTAGATTGAATTGTATGTGTATTACTAGAAATTATACATGGTTTGTGGAGCCACATCTTATTGTTTTCCTACCCAAATAGTTAGTATTACCATATCTAATGGCTCTAATATTAGTTTCCATAGTATTAGGCACATCATGTTAGGGATCCAAGAGGTAGTGGGGCTACATGCGTACCTATTTATGTACCTATGATTTATCTATGTTGATCAATACCTTGGATTGGATAGAAATGATAGTCAAGAGTAGTAAGAGCTATTTTTAAGGAGGTAGTGGTTGTAGATATGGAGATGGTTGTAGATAATGTTGAGGATGTGGATGTGGTGATTATGGAGCCATAACAGGTTTTATAGTTACCACCATGATTGCCATGGATGTGTAGACATTAACATGTGGTGTTAGAGGAACAAGAGGATCTAGTTAAGAAGGGAGATCCCAAAACATAAAAAACATAGAGTTGGTTGATAAAGAAATAGATCTAGAGGGGATCATGGCATGATAGAGTACTTTCTCCTAGTTTTATAACACATTGAAAACATGGTCCACTAGAGGTACTTAGAGTTCGTACTGATGAAGAGAATATTATGGGAGATACCATTATTGATAAGAATTTGGTATTATTTTTAGTATATAAATGACTATATATATAGCTATTTTTATATATCTATTTATTTAGATAGGCATTTTGATATTTTATATATAAGTGAGATCTAATGTACATTTGATTTTTGTTTTAAAGATACTACCAAGGAGGATTTTAGATTTGGTGAAATACTATGAGCCACACATCATGATATTTTAGATGGTATATTGTTGCAATATGATACTATAATTATGGTTGGTATTGTTATACCATCTTCACCAATGTATGTTAGTTGGTTTTGTTTGGCTGGTAAGTCAGCATGAGAGTTAAATACATGATTTGATACTACACAACTACCACTTGGAGTGGGATAGGTATATTTATGGATTTGGAAGACATTAGTTGAGGAACATATTGCTTATATGGGTGCATTGTGGCAACTAACATAGGTATAGGCCCAAGTGGTCGATCTACAAGGGTAGATAAAGGTCTACAATAATATACGAGTCATTATCATGGACTATTTATAGGGGATAGTCATAAGCATCCATGGGTAATGTGGCTCATCCACCAGATATACATGATAGACCATAACTATAGAGTTTTTTGTAGTATTGTAATCATATCATGTTTTATTGTATCAAACATTTTATCTAATGATATTTATATATATATATATATATATATATATATATATATATATATCTTTTTTTATTAGTTTATATTGATCATGTATGTTATGGATGCATATATATAAATCATATATATCTTTTATTTATTGGTTTATATTTATAGTCATATACATCCATAACATATGTGATCCATATAAACTAATAAACAAAAGATTATATATATATATATATATATATATATATATATATATATATATATATATATATATATATATATATATATATATATATATATATATATATATATATATATCTTTTGTTTATTAGTTTATATGGATCACATATGTTATGGATGTATATATACATCATATATATCTTTTGTTTATTGGTTTATATATATATATATATATATATATATATATATATATATATATATATATATATATATATATATATATATATATATATATATATATATATATATATATATATATATATATACATCCATAACATACATGATCAATATAAACCAATAAAAAAAGATATATATATATATATATATATATATATATATATATATATCAAGTTTTTTAATTTCTATTATATGCTAGGAGAAAAATATGTGATATATGTTTGGACTTTTTTTAGCAATTTTTGAACAATGCATGGTTAAAAAGAATGATAGAATTAAATTCAATGTAAAATGTATAAAAATGTGAAATGATATATTAGATAAAATATTGAAATATGTAGTACACATTAAATCATATTGGGAAATGTGTAAAACATAAATAAAAGAAAGAATTTGTAAAAATACACTTAAATCAATATTTGAAAAATATGTATTAAAAATGAAATTGGTATAGAACACATGCAATCAAGTTGATAAATATGTAATATGTAAATTATTGAAACTAGAAAATAACATAAAACATACTAAATCAAGATGGGAAGTATGTAAAATGATGAATAAATTACAATGTAAAACACATTAAATCAAATATTTGGAAAAAATGTATAAAATGAAAATATATTGAAGATTTTGAAAATGTGAAACCTACTAAATCAAGATGGGAAGTATGTAAATGATATATAAACCAAAATTAAAAACACACTAAGTCAATTTTATAATCATGTAAAATAAAATTATAAGTAAAATATGATATAAATAATAATATTGATAGTTATTTTTGTGACTAATCATGATATAGAGTTGTTAGGAATATTTTGTGAGGAAATCTTGGTCCTATCCAAGGTCTGACACTACAAATATCAAATGGAAAACCAATGAGGTAAATGGTAATATAAAATAAGAATACATTTATGAGGAAGGTGTGGTTTTATCCAAGGTCTTATATTACAACTCATAAAAATAAAAACCTAGGGGTATAATCAGTTAAAAACCCATAATCATCAAAGAGGAATAGTGAGATTTTTGTAATGAATTAAGTAGTGGAAAATAATGACATATATGTTTGTAAAAAAATATTATTAGGCATGAAACATATTAAGTAAATAGGGACACACTAAGAGTCTAGTTGATGTCAAATGCATAAAGTATTTGTTCACAATAAACATAAAACTTTATGGGAAAATAAGTGTAGTACTAGGATCAACTCATTAAGGTTAAGATTAAAAGAAAAAATAAAATGGACCTACCTTCCCACGTCATGTTCCCCATTACTCATGACCCCTTAGAAAGCTATCAGTCTACTATCAAGATTGGGTACCTATGTGAGAAAGTAGGAAGAACTATATATAATTTTGAAATTTCCTACCCAATATACTATCTATTGGGGCAAACATACCCCTAATTATAAAAAATGGGGCCATTGAGATGTTTTAGACCTTTTTATTTCCAATTTCACATTACTTTTAGGTTTGATTAGAATTTGAAGATCATACACTCTTTTAAAGAACATCCTTGTGTGGTTTAATCTTCTTGTTTTGGAATAACTAAGATAATGAGTTACACAAGTCATTTTGTAGGTTCTATGTTGGTCACCCAAGGGTTTTATTTTCAAAAACTCTGGGTGGCCCTTAATTCAAATTCAAATATTAGAGGGAATCATGTTGGCGGGAACAAGTTGGAACTCAAGCTATAAACAAAGGGTTCATGTGGGTTTAAGTCATGTTTTCATAAAATAACTCAATCTCTTCACTATCTTTCCCCCTTTCTTTTTCCTAAGTTCCTTAGGAATAATTTGGTATATCTCCACAGGGTCCCCTTTTGCATCACCTAACTTAGCCTAGGTTATTAATATTAAGGCCCCAATAATCATTGTGACCTTATTCTTAATACCTTATACTAAAATATTTTGTGTCTCCTCAGTTATAATGGTTATCTCCCTATCCTTTCTCAAGATCCTAAAAATGATGCTTATTCACTAGATTTGATCATACGGAGTGCCCTAGCCTTAAAAGTTTGTGTTAAACAACTTACACTAGGATCAATCCAATGGCCTATGTTTGCTCACTATATTTAATTCAATGGCATGAGGCATAAAAAGAAATTCAAAAGTAGCATAAGGCCTTGAGAGATAGATTCATTATGAAATGAAAAAAAGGGACCCACCTAATAAAGGCATCTAATTAATTATTGAACCCTCACATGGATCGATGGATATCAATATCTTATTAGATTCGATCTAATGACATGAGGCCCAAGTAGACTTTTCAAAGGCATCTTAGGCTCTTGAGATGGATGCATGCCATATTTTCATTTAAACCATGATTGGCTAAGCAATCAATGATAATCACTCACTCAATGTATTTGATCTAATGGCATGAAAGGATCGATGACTTTTCAAGGCTCCATTAGCTTGACACATGGCTAGTGCTTGACTAAGGTGACATATGATATAATATACATAGTATGGGAAAGGTTTATGAGGATGTCAAGTGTGACAATCATAATCCTAGAGATCACTAGACCAATAAAATGTGAGGAATTAGATTTGAATTGATGGATCATGCTAGGTCTATGATCTTGATCTTACGATGTGAACTAAAGGAGAATTTTAAAGGCCAATGGATAGTTCTCAAATGACACTTATGGAAATTTCCATGAAAAGCCCAAAATGATGTCATATAGGCTCCACACAAGCAAAAGGTATCCATCAAATCTAAATCATTTATGAAGTTAAAGCCTGAATATCTCTTGACATTAAAGCTCTAAACCCTAAACCCTCTATAAATAAGACCCAAATTAGTTAAATTGGTTAGATTTCAATCAAGATAGGATAATTATACTCCTAAGAACAAGTGTTATAGTAATAACCCTTAGAAATCTAGTGGCAACAATTTATTAATATCACAAATGGTGGTTGGCAAGAAATAATTGAAGATAGAAGTTGAGCTTTATCTGACCTCTAACAAAGAAGGGAGGATTTTCATAGACACATAATTGGACTTAGTGGCCCTAAACATCTATGGAATGAGGAATTGGCATGAATTATTCTTCTTGGTGGATTAATTACAACATATCTGCCAAGAATAATTGAGGAATGTCATAATAAATCAAATGTATAATGACTTGGTTATAGTTAAAATGGTTGATCTTCATCATGTCATGGATAAACTAGAGGTAATACATTGCATTGATGTCCTTGGACCCATCTTTGTTGGATATAGGATAGATGTGGAATGGGTAATTCAAGAGGGTAATTCATAGAGGGTGGCATGCATATCTCTTGTAGCCTTTGAGACCTATTATAAGCTCCTCTTACCCCATCTCCACCTCCCTACCATGAGGGACTGGGTTAACACCTAGGATTTTGATTCAGTCCTTAGACCCTGGTTAATCCAAGGACCCCATGTCTTCAGGACCTTAGATCGTAAGATACATATTGTCCAATTCAAAGAAGTCATTATAATAATCATGACACTACTTAATCAATCCTTTAGCACCCCTTCTACCATGTATATAAATAAATTCTAGGTGTCTTACATCCATTTCATGGTAAAAGATAAATTGACCCCCTTAATGGGAGACCTAATCAACTTCTTCCTAGCTAAGCAATTCATAGCCATCAAAATATGAACCTATAAAAAATTCTATATGATGTCCTATTTATTGGATTCCCTTCTAGCCTTTTTAACCTTCCCTAACATTAGAAACTAGTCCCCTGATGGTAAGACAACAATTTCTCACTATTATTATAAATTATATATATTCAAGTATAGGAACCATATGTAATTAATCTATGATTGTGTTTTCATAGCCATAATATAGGCCATCATTGGAGTTCTTATGCCAAGATTTCATCCCCATATCAAGAAATGGGTGGAAACCATGGGATATGTATGATATTATTCTAATTGCACTATTATTCAGATAAAAGGGACCTAACCCAACCTTACAAGCTACTAGTCCATGTCCCCAACAAGCTTTCCAAAAAATAAATTACTTCCCAAATCATCTAGGGCATTGAAAAAGTATGTAGAGAGAAGAGGAAGGGTCAAATCCATCCCCTCACATTAGATATTGGGAAGGTTATAATCAAAGACTGGAAGCAGTTGGAAATCATGGTTACATATAGAAATTATTTTGATTTATAATTAGATGACCTTAAGATGTGGGACCCTAGGAATAGGGTAGTTAACCACATTAGAGATATAAAAATCCCAAAGGTTGAATATTAACATAAACTAGGTGTCGATGATGACATCTACATTAGAGTAAGAAATTTTGAGGAAGTACTCTCTATGATCAAAAGATACAATATCAAGTTGGAACATAGACTGATCAAGAATAACAAGCCTTTAGGGGAGATATGAAAATTTAACCCCTTGTAATATCATTTATTTCCATGTCCATTTGGGACTAGTCATGAGGAGCCCAAAGAGTAACCATATCAACCTCAACCCCACCAAAAGGATGCACAAGTTTAACAACCTTAGACTAGGCAACGTTAGGATGTAAAAGTCAAGGAGAAAATTGGAAAACCAAGATTAGAATAGAGACCTGGGGGAGGTCCCTTACCTTCAGAACTCCCATAAGGACCACCTTCTCCCATGAAATTAATTTATATGGTAGTTATTTAACTACGGGAGACATTGGAGGGTACCCTTAATAATATAGTAGTATCCTATGGCTCAGATAGAGAGGAGGATCCCTTTGAATAATTATGAAAGTAATTAGTTACATTGGAAAGGGAGAAAAGGAAAGTAGAGTTGGCCTTGGTTATTGTGACTCCAAGAAAGAATCCTAGGTTGACCTACAATCACCCTACTAGTGAAATCAACCTATTTAATGATTAGTTTCTTATCCATGGACTATTCATCCCTGATTGGTTTATCTAAGGAAATGATTGAAGTTCCCATCCTTCTCTCCTTCATGGGACTTGACACAATTTGGCTTGACTCTACATGATAACATCAAACCATGGATCAAGGACATAGTGGAAAAATAAGAAGATAAAAGAATGCATGTTCATCATGCTCAAGAAATCCAAAAAGTTTACACCCTAGGAGCCTATGGGAGTGTAAGTGTGGAGGTGATGAGTCTAAATTTTAACTCAACCCAAACACAGTAGGACTAGAAAGGATCACCATAAGGACAACCATGGTTGGTCAAGAAAAATTCACCTTTTAAAAGGTGGAACCATTCACAAGGTTAACCCATATTGAATGAAAACACCTTGGAGAGGCTCCCATCCATGAAGAAGATGTGGAAAGTTTAATTTAGGATCAATCTCATCAGGCTATGACTAGTGTCTAGGGATTAAAGTAAATTATCTAGAACCTAAAGAATGAGAGAAAGAGTTTGAAATTTAAGCAATTCTCTTAATGCCAAACTTCATGATTAAGATGCTTGAGGAATAATTTCATGCCATTTTCAAGGCACTAAACTATATGAAGTTGAGGCATAGTGCACTATAGGACTAGGCCACCTTATCCAAGGAGCTATTTACTCAGTGGTAGTCTTCTAAAGATAAGATTTCCCAACTTCTCAACATCTAGGTTAGGAAGAAAATACCAAATTTTAAAGCCATCAACATGGGGCACCTAAGTGCCATTTTTGGAATTTTTGTGGGTAAGGTCCAAGCCTTGATTGCATGGCATATCAAAGTGGAATAACTTATTAAGGAGGAGAAAGAGCTCATGGGTAGAATTGAGAAGCTCCTGGGAACTATGCTCAAGGATCTTGCATAGCTCACTACCTTGGGAATTATCAATGATGAAGAATTCTAGCATAGAGCCACTTTAGTGACTCAATAAATCAATGGCAAGAGTCAAGCACAATTATAATAGGATAATAGTAGAATATTAGACATGATATTCAATGTATGGGAGAGAATCAATGAAGCCATAATCATTAAGGAAGCTTTGGCTAGGAATGACAAAGATTTTTATGAGCTAGTTGATCAAGAAGAGGAGAAAATTATAAGGCCTACTATGGACTTAGGCCTAGTTTATGAATAATAGGAATGAGATATGAGTATACTTTAGTATTAAAGGGCCCCACCTCCAATATTCTAGTTATGGCTTACCTAGTGGGAAGCCTTTCTTATGTTAAGGCACGTACGAGTTTGTTAGCATGAGTGACTTTAGGTTAGTATGATTGGAAAAGACACGTATTGTAGTTTGTTACAAATACAACTATATTTATCTTTATACACTTATATTCTTAAACTAATCAAGATACTTCCTAGGTTTTTTATAAAGGCATGTATTACCATTTGTAAAAAGGAGAGACTTCAAGCTATTTTTTAGACTTCTAAGTAATTAATATAAAAGATCAAGGAATTTTTCAAGAATTATCCAGATTGATGTGTTTGAATTGCCAAGTTTCTCAATTGTTTGTCTAAGTTTGAATATGAAAGTTTCTAGGAATATTGGGTTAGATCATTAATTACAAGGTTGATAACTTGTGTAATTCTAGGTTAGTTTAATGAAATTGATTTTAATTAATTTTATTTTCTTTGCAACAAAGATGTGCATTAGCTATCTAGATGTGGTGTAAAACTTTAAAAATAAATCCAATTCTTACTTATATTGTCATCCTATCTCTAGAACTAGGCATGGTTTGTAGTGAAACATGAGCTTAAGATACTTTACACTATAGTTTGGTTAAGATCATGCTTGGTAATCCTTATAAATTTGAAAATATGTTCATAACTAAAGATCAATAATCACCATTTCTTTCTTACTCTACCCTTTCATTTTGCTCTTTCTTTAAATAACTCAATATAGCTTAAAATTCACTATAAATATCCATTTAGTTTAGTATAACATAAATCTTTGACTAAGAAACCATTAAAAGATTGAACCAAGGTGGCTCCCAACAATTGAATAATATAAATTTGTGGAACAATCTATTTTACTCTATTGCTATTTCACCACAAGTATCATAATTCCCAAATACCTACAACTCATGCCTTGAATTCATAAAATTGTAAAATGATTAGTGTTTTTTGAACACTAAAAGCACCTGTGGTACATTTAGAAGCATCACCACTATCATATAACATTCAAATGTCACTTAGCTCTATTGTGATTCCAACTATGGATTTTGAGCTTAGATTATAAATAGGAGATGTGATGAGATATGAATCATGTATTTTGGCATGATTTTTACTTTTGAATGTTCCTTTTTACTTTTGATCATTTCATTTTGTTTAAATTATTTAGATTTTAATATTTTAATGATTTTTTGATTATCCTCCATATGGATTTGGAATAACCAATCATGAGTGATAAAAGTGAAAAACACAAACGAGATTTAGGTTTTGCTCATAAGAGACAATACCTAGAGATAATGACATGTTTTAATAAACAATTAGGCATGCCTAAAAACCAACATGTGATCTCAAGTCTTAAATTTATGTGTGATTAGTATTAAAAGGGAGTAAAGTGGGTTATATGGATATCAAAGGATATATATGTATGGATAAGTTAATTTGTTATTTTTGGGAATAATGGAGTTTTATTCCTATTTAATAAACATGTTTGAGTAGGATAAATTAGTAAGTAATATTCGTGATTAAATATACTAGTTTGTGAAATTAGATTGTAATTAGACCTTTTCTAAAAATAGTAGTAAGAGAGAGAAAATTAAACTTAGTTTATTCTGGACTATTCTAACTAAGACAAGGTCTAGAAATTTGTGTGTGGGACTGGAACACTATCACAAATAGGATCCTAGACTTAATTTAATGATTAGATAGGAGCACCAAAATTGAACACCCTAGGATTTGGTGCTCTAGTCCCTCCCTGGTGTTATTATCCCAAGGATTTAATATGTATGTGTTTTGTTTGCCTGCTCAGTGTGAGCATGTGTACCAATTTTTAGGTCCTCACTATCAATAGATCACCTTGTAGAGTTTTTTATTCATGTACTTGTATCTTGTATGAAGTTGAAAGAAACTTTGGCAAATGGAGAAAATGGGTTAGTATGTGTAAGATGTAGTGGACATGCTTCACATCCTATCTATGGGAATACTACCTACATACTAATACTCTGAAGAGGGATCAAACCATATGTAGTTCTCCCTTTAAGAGTACTTAGTGCAATAGTGAATGAAATGCAAGAAATGGTAAAACTAAGTATGCTTGCGTTAACTAAGGACTAATGTAAGGAATTGAATTGTCTTGAAAGTGTATAGGCTAGTTATATGTAGAGAATAAGGAAGATTCCTTGAGTGGTTTTTCTTGTATTCTTGCTTTCTTGAATGATATTTGTCAACCCCTTCTAAATGATATTTAAATGGGATTATATACTGATCTATTAGTCATGGTTTAGCCAAAATCAGACTAGGCTGACATAATGAACAAGGGGAATTAGGGGAAAATGGTAACTTGGGATCAAAATATAATTAGATAGAAACATTGAAAAGGTGACACCCTATGGTCTAGCACTATAATCTAACTTTGGTGCTATTATCCTAAATATAAGGGACCTATGGGATGGATTAGTCATGAAGAAAGGATCCTGGGTTAGCTGGGGTAAGTCTTGAAGGCCATAGATGATTTGGAATTAGTGACAGTAAGCCTAAGAGGGTTATGAGATAAAACAAGAGGAACTTAAGGATTAGGTGTCTTTATCCATGCTCAAGTTACCAATTTTTGTATTTTATGTAATTACATGTACCCACCCTTTATTCTAGTGATGTATCAAAGTGAAATACTAAGATAAAGGAAAATAGAAAGTGTACATGAACTTACCTATAAATTTGAATCCCACAAAACTCATGATGTTAAGTAGTGTTAGATATTACATAGAGAGCATATTGTGTAAGTGTGAATCTATGAAAGGAAAATAAAGAGTAGATCAATTATTATTATATGCAATATAAAATAACAAAGTACAAATTTGGGTAAGAGAGAGGAAGAGAAAGGAATAAATATATCTCATCAGGTACATGAACTAATACAAAACCTATTGTGATACTAAGTAAGGATGAGTAATGTCAGATGTGATAGATGATGTTGTACCAAATGTTATATCAAAAATGGAGTTGAGTGATTAATTCCATATAAACTGGATCAATAATACAAAGGCTATCCCTTTGGCTCCATTATTTTCTATTAAGTGAAGCTAGATGATCATGCATGTGATAATCGATGTCCAGACTATGTGTCTAATCCCTCTGAATAGGTGGGTCAATAATATAAAGGTTAGACCTTTGGCTCCATTTTTTCCTACTAAGTAAAGCTAGATGAAGATGTGTTTGATAATTGATGTTTGGAATATGTGTCTAATCCCTCTAAATCAGTTGATTAAGAATGCAAATGCTAGCCCTTTAGTTCCATCGTTTCTTGATGAAGTGAATATATAAACTGATATCGATATGAGGAAGTATGTCATATGAGATGGCTCTTGAAGCCCATGAATTTTATAAAAATATGAAAAAGTGGCATGGATAGATAAACATGTTCTCAAAACTAGGCTGATATTTTCCAACTCAAAAAAGATGGAGATTAGGCTTGTATAAAAGCCACTCCTAAATTGAAAATTTGGCATGTGGAAGCAACTCAGGAACTTAGGTACTTAAGAATGTGGATGTTAGGATTGTATGAAATCAGCTTTTAAATGATGACAACCAATTGATAATTAAATAAGGTATGTAATTGATGATAATTCCTAGGCGATGCTAAAAACTAAAAGAAAATAAGCAAAAGTGTTGCATAATCAACCCCCAATCACTGGTATCTAAAGCATGGATTTTGATCTAGAAGTTATACCAACTAACATATCTAAAACTAGAAGTGAGGACCAATCATGTCATGCATGATGCCCACTATATCTATATTCTTTAAGAAAATTTTATTGAAAATTATTGATCTGAACTAGTTTGATTGTGGAAAACTCTAGCTGAACTTACTTTTCTACCTGCTTCTAGAAAACCTAGTTTTTTTGTTATTTGGATAAGAGCACCAAAAATAGATACCTTGGTGTCTATCACTATAGTTCTAACCTTAACACTATTCTCTTTACCTAAAATTGATCACTATTCTAGAATCTTGACTATATACCTATTTTGTTCTGAGTGGTTTGATGATTGGTTGTTATTCTAGTTGTTCTGAAATAAGATTTTTTTGATTGATAAGAAATATGATCTCTATAGAAAAACCCATGTTTATTTTCCCCTCTTCTAAGGGTAGGAATATGTACCATATAATTATTTCCCTCAAAATAATAAGCCCTATAAGTGTGTTAATCTAGAAATATACATGATATAGAAATGATAATCAACAAGATATCTCAAGATATAACATGCTTTGATTTATGAGATTGTTAGATCAACAAGGGTATGCCTAAATAATGTAATAGCATGTGAAATGTACTGAACTAGAATTGAAAGTGTTAGTTTTTAGTTTTATTATTTGTTACTTTTTAAGTTTTTTATTTAGATGGATGGAGCACGATGTCCATCATGGCATCTAAAAAAATATGAAAAATGCATGATATGGATCATGGAATTACAAGCAATAAAAAACAATCAAGAAAAAACAAACAAATCAAGAAGCAAGATGTATACAAGGGTGGTCAAGAGGCTAATTAAAAAGGGACATGGGTACATGTCACTCAAACTATAAAATAAGTATACAAGGCATGTTCAAATTCCACATACATAGACAATTTAAACAAGCAAGTTGGTGTGGAAGCCACAATCACATAGAGGAATAGAAGCAAAGGACATTGGCAAATGTCCTAAGGCACACACATGAATAGAAGAGAAAGATATTAGGAAATGTCCTAAGGAACACACATGAGACAAGAAGAAATTAAGATACAAGTATGATCTTAGGGTTATTCCCTAAGTCTTTCTCTAACAATTTTTAAAATCAAATCTTTGTTGAGGATAAATTCATTATCAACATGTGGAAGTGGATCAGTAGTCCAATGTGGTGGAGCATTAGCATCGTTATGTACATCATCATTATTATTTTCATATTGCTCATTGTTTAAATCATTCTCATTAAATTTAGTGTAATTTGGATGTGTAGGATTTATAACATGAACTTGATCTAGTTGTTTGTCTATGGTGTATGGTTAAATTAAAGGAATCTAGGTGAATTTGAGATGATTTTCACTAGGTATTGCACTTTGTATTGAAGGAAGAGATGCAAGGAACTTAGGTGGAATAAGGAAAACAACTTGGATAATAGTAGAAAATATTAAACTAATATAATATAAACAAATAACTGGAATATGCATAAAAAGGATATGAAGCTCCCAAACATGTAAGGTGATACCTCAAGAAAAAAATAGGATCTAGTACATGTAACTAGGGATTTTTCAAAAATATTTTTGCAATTACTATGAATTTTGTAAATTGAAATTGAATTTCTGAGTTAAGTACTCAATGAAAAATTTATAAATTTATGATAAAGTGCTTGATTTAATGGGATATAGTAAATGCAATTGGGGTTTTGAGGAAAAATAATTTTTTTAAAAATACTATGAATTTTTTATATTTAAATTGATTTTCTAATTTTTAATATGCAACTAAAAATTCAGAAAATGATTGAAAAATTACTAAAAAATTACTTGGAGCTAGTTGATGCAACTAGGGTTTGAAACAATTTTTTTTTGAAATTACTATTGAATTGAAAATTTGAACTAAATTTTTGGTTTATATGTGTAAGCAAAAAATAAGAAAATTATTGGATTAATGTTGGAAAATTACTGGGACCTAGTGTATGTAACCAGGGTTTTGAAATACATTTATTTTAAAATTTACTACAAAAGTTTAAAATTTGAGAGGAATTTTTTATTCTAATATTCAATAAAAAATAAAAAATTAATGCAAAAAATCAGCTAGGAATTTACCTTAGGGTTTCTTGGGTTGTCATGTGAAAATTGAAGTAAGTCAAGTTCACCAAATGATTTGATACTTTTAGGAATAATAATTTTTTATTCATATTTAAAAAGCAAGTCCGAGTAGGATAAATCAATAAGTAATATTCCTAATTAAAGCTACTAATTTATGAAATTTGATTACAATTATACCTTTTCTAAAAATAGTAGCAAGAGAGAAAATTAAACTTAGCTTATTCTAGACTATTCTTACTAAGACAGGGTCTAGAAATTTGTGTGTTGGACTGGGACACTATCACAAATAGGATCTTGTAATTCATTTTATAATTGGATAGGAGTGTCAGAACTAGACACTCTAGGCTTTGATGCTATAGTTCCTCCCTAGCACTATTGTATTGAGGATTTAAGATTTTTAAGTTTCATTCACTTTCTCAGTGTGATGTTGTGTACCAAATTTTAGGTCCTCATTGTCAATATATCTCCCTATAGATCTGATTCTTTGTGTACTTGTATCTTTTATGCAATTGAAAGAAACTTTAGAAAATGGGGAAAATGGGTTAGTGTGTGTAAGACACACTAGATGTGCTTCACACCTTGTGTGTGGGCATGCTACCTACATACCAATACTCTAAAGAGGGATCAAGCCATATGTAGTTCTCCCTTTAAGAGTGATTGGTGCAATAGTGAATGAAATGCAATAAATTCTAAAACTAAGTATGCTTGGGCTGACTAGGGACTAGTGTAAGGACTTGAATTGACTTCAAAGTGTATAAGACAGTTGTGTGAAGAGAATAGGGAATATTACTTGAGTGGTCTTGCTTGTATTCCTGCTTTCTTGAATGATATTTTAAAACCCCTTCAAAATGATGTTTTAATGGGCTTATATATGGATCTATTGGTCATGGGTTAGATGAAACCATATTAGGTTGACACAATAAACAAGAGGAATTAAGAAAAAATGGTAACTTGGGCTTAAAATGTGATAGGGAACACCCTATGGTCGAGTGTTATAGTCCAAATTTGGGACTATTTCCATGAGTAGACGGGACCTAGGGGATGGATTAGTCATGAAGAGAGGGTCTTGGCTCAACTAGGGTCAAGTTTGGAAGGACATAGATGACTGGGAATTAGTGAAGGTATGCTTAAGAGGGTCATGAGAGAAAGAAAGAGGGACCTGAGGATTGGGTGTCTTTAGCCATGCTCAAGTTACCAATTTTGTAATTTTATGTGACTACATAAGTATTATTGATAATTGATCATATGGTAATGATAAGGTAATAAATGGATGTAAACCATGCACAAGCATAAGAATAAAATTTGAGAGAAGATTTAAACCATGCACAAATAAATTAAACTATGAGAATAATATTAATGCATGATATATTAAGTTTAAATTAAAAATATGTTAAAAATAAATTAATTTTTAAAGATAAAATAATCCATGAGACATGTAAATAATAAAAACATAATATCCATATTGCTCATTAATAAAATAAAAATTGAGTTAAAAAGTGATAAGTAATGTGATACAACACCATGATGTGTTCATAAATATTGATAAATATAATTATGAATATCATCCATAACACTTAATATATCCTTGTGTAACTAAATTTTGATGGTAATCAAAGTCTCATCAATCTTAGTAGAAAGTCAAGAAAAGACTTCATGTAGTATTGTCTCTACAAATAAGTTTGGTATGCTAGAAGGAAATTAATTATCATGAGGTACCTACTATGTGTGATACTCAATGTAAAAAATAGGTGTCGAAATGTTAATGAAATATATCGATGTGTGTAAGGGTACATGCTATAGATAAGGATGAGCCTTTGTCTATGAATGCCTTAGAGAATGAGGCTAAGATGGTGAAGGTGTAGACTATCAAAAATGGAAAAAATGCTATTGAATCACTTGAAATTTATTATTATGGTGTGTGGTACACTAATGGAAAATAAAATAAACTTACCAATATTGCATAATGTACTCTTGAAGTACCTTAGGAGGTGGTAGACTCTTGTCTTTTGGATATGTTATGGCTGGATGAAGTGTATCAATGTATTACTTGAGATATCAATAATGAGTATAATAATGATTACATGTACCATGAAATCAAAAAGTATGTCTAGTAGTAGACATTGAAGGTTAGTTATTTATCATAGTATAAGAATAAGTGTATTATTGTTAGTGTGTACTACAATCCTTATCCATATGACTGATAATTTATAGATCTTAAAATAAGGCTCATCTACCCATCATGATGGTATAAGATAAAACTTAGGTAAAAGTAGTATGCCATCATCGATATGATAACTCATAATAAGGTCAACACTAGGTTGGATTTAATTAAGGGATGAACTCACAATGGTCTAGTGTATCTAACATCTCTAGAGGAAGTAAATTAGAAATATTATGGAATCAATAAAATTGGTAATGTCTTATCTTGGCATAGTCCATAAGCATACTCTGAAGAGGCTCCATAATGACTAGAGGATTAGTGTGTGTGATCTATCTCAAAATTATGAACATAAGATGATGAAATAATATCAGATACAATAGAAAGAGAAGGAACTACATGAATATAACTAAAATAGTGTTGTAAATAAGAACGATATCTAAGTATTTCAAAAAAATATATCTTGAGAATAGCAAGCAAAAAAGGGATTGTCTAAAGAATATCCATCATCATAAGTAGGAGTATAGAATTCAATAATACATACATAAATGATTTTATCACTGTGGTGAATAGAATTCTCAGTTACTACTAAGGTAAACATTATTTTTTCACATAGTTTTTTATAAGATCTAGGTCATAGACAAGAAGGTAATTGAGAAATTATGTCAGGATTGGTATCAAATTTTTTTATTTTTAAATTGGTCTCATTTATTTTGTCATCATCAAAATCTAAAATATTATATGGTGTGTTTCCTATTAGTTTAGGATGATCATCATTATCTTTGTTAGAGTTGACAAGATAATTCAAACATTACAATTCATGAAATGGGAAGTTAGGTAAGGGTTCAAGGGTAGGTATTTTAAAAACACGTTGTTCTTGAAATTATTCAAAATTATAAAGATTTGTGTCTTCTTGAATATTGTATATAACATCATAATAGGTAAATTTAACACATTAGCATGTTGATAAGGTGACTACTCTCATGCAATGTGTCCAAGGTCGACTAAGTAATATATTTTAGGAGAGTGGAAAGTTAAATATCATGACTTTCACATGTACCATGACTAGGGGAGCTATGATAAGAAGCCAAACACAACCTAAAGGAGGAATTTTTATTCAATTATATCCTTGACATGTACTTTGCATGGATTTAATAGTGTATTTGGGATATCTAAGTGTTTTAATAAAATCAAGGGAAACAATATAAGTGATAGATCCTTCATCAATTAAATAAAGTTTGACTTGGAAATCTCTTATTTATAAACTAAAGAATAATGGTGGGTCATCTACATAAAATAATATCTTATCAAGAATCATGGAACAAATTTAAAATTTGAGTGAATGATAAGTGTCCACTACTTCATCAATGTGGATAGACATTCTTCACACTATTGAAGGATGTTATCTCCAAATCCTATCAAGGTATATTCTTGCCACATTGGTGGTGGATAATGAATGTTCATTTCAAATAATAATAGTATTATTTGATTATGAATATGAGGATAAATTATCATAAATTCTAATAAGGGAGTTTGAGATGGGAGACATTAAAATTCACCTATAGGGTCCCATTAATCATAACCCATTAGAGTGTTACTAGATAAACGTGTAGAATGTTGAAATAAATCCTTTGAGGGTGGGTTGGAATTGCATTAAATCTTATGTCTATAGGGTATGTTTGTTTTAGGTTTGGTTAAGATGGGTTGATTGGTTGTAGCTACTTGTGTTATCTTAGGTGATGTGGTTGTATCTTTACTATATTCTTGTGTTTGAGTGGAATAAATATCAATTAAATTATGTAGGGTATCCTCTTGACATTTTTTACTTTTAGGGGGAGTAAAAATTATATCAATGGTATGAGAGGTATTATTTATTTACATTGTTGGAATTGATTCTTGCATGTTTGTTAGTTATACATACCCCAATTACATGAGATGGGATGGGTAAGAGTCTTGCATAGTGTGTAACTTTGGAAAATAGTTATGGTTAGAGGTTTGATAGTGATAAATATGATAACCTACTCTCCTCATATTATTCATGTTGAAAACATTCTCATCATTGATGTTAGGATTTATATTAATTTCAACATTGTTGGTAGTAGGAGTTTGATTAGTGATATCTTGATGGTTAGGAAGGGGATCCTTGTAAATGGATACGTAAGCATTGGATTAATTTAAAGCCTCATTTTTATTTTTAGTTTTATGATCCTTAGCTATTATTTTATAAGTTTGTTGACGTTTACATATGAGTGATTTGTGCTCAAAGTTTATTCCAAGAAGATAATTGATAGAATTTTTTCGTAATTAGTGACAAGATTCATGAGAATGGTCCCAACTTGCATGAAACCAAAAAAAATTGTGGCAATCATATGAATGTTTTATAGGGCATGTAAGATCAAGAACTCATGAGGAAGGTCATGGAATATTATTTTGAACTTTTGATAAGGAAAGAAGTTTGTGTACATACACATTATTCCCTTGATAAAATGTGGAACTAGGATGAGAATTATGCTTCATGGGGTTGCTCGAAGTAATATCTTGAATAGTGTGTATGGATTAATAAGTATTCATAATGCCATCATTACTTGCATTTCTATTTTTATCTTTTACAAGCATTTGAGTTCCCATTGGAGGGTATCAAGGATAAAATTGGAATATAAGTAAGTCATGATGTTTAACATGGTTAAGGGATTCTTCCAAGGATTTATTAAAAATGTTCCTAACACAATATTGTATTTTATGATGAAGAGTATTAGTGAGTAAGTGGAATAGGTTCTCACACAACATATTATGCTCAATTTTGTTAGACAAGGCTTTTAATAATTTGATGAAAAATTGTGAATTTTTTTATTCCAATTTTTCATAGTTGATAAAGTGGGCTAAGTTTTTTAAGGAAGATCCTTAGTTTGAAATTATTTAAAAATTGTATTGACTAAGTCTTCTCAGCTAGTGATGGAATGATTTTTAAGTTGGTTATACCAATCTAAAGCATTACCTAAAAAAGTTTTATCTAAGAGTTTTGTGGTATCAAAGTTATTCATTTTAACCCAATATTTATATAAATTTCAAAAGGTTTATAAATGCAAAGATGGGTACATGAATCCATTATAAGTGATAGCGGTAACTATAACACCTATGTCAATCTTTACAATTTCAAGAACAAGAGGTTCATTTTATAAGTGTTCAATAGTTTTTTCTTAAAAAGTGGGGTTTGTGGTATAAGGTTACCATGTGCATCTCTAAGGGGGGTGTGGGGATATTTGGATTTTATGTTCCCCACTAAGTGGTTGAGGTTGGTTTTGGAGATGCAATAACTGGTTTTACATTTTCATAATTTGGTTGGTATTATTAATTTGAAATGTAGACATTTGATAAAGAGTTTTTAATAGTAATTGATTAATTTTAATGGTATTTTGACTAGTATAATCAAAAATGGGTGCAATTGTATTATGTGAGATATTAAGGGTTTGAGATTCAATAGTAGTTTAGATGTGCTAGTGTTATGAGAAGTGATAGTATTATTATATGTATTATGAGTTATATGGAATTGGGTATTAGTGTGGGTGTTTTGAGTAGACCCACTAAAATTCACACCTATCATGTTTGTAGAATACATGGCATGGAGGTGAAAGAAGACATAGAGAATGATGTCATATTATTAAAGGAATGCATGAGAGAGGATAAAGCTACAATAAAATTCATAAAATGACTTTCCCCAAATCTTGTAGAAAATATAGGTGAAGGTGAATGGGATTCTCTAATATAAGGTCCCATCATGAGGTTATAGATGACTATAGGATCCTTACCTCTATGTTAAAGATTTTTTTTGATGAAGAGGATCATTTCAACCACATATTAAAGGTCACTTTCATATTCTACCATTTACATGCATAAAGGGTTAAGAGCCATAGAATAGGGAGGATTCCCATAGTTGGTAATTATAGTGGTAACATGTATATTTATTTGATCTAGGTTGGTTACCATAAAATGTGTCTTATAAATTTTATTAAGATTATTGAAACTCATCACGTTGATTTTATTTTTCTCTATAGTATCATAAAATAAATGTTTCATGATGAAATGACTGAGTTAAATGCTTACTAAGGGATTTAAAAGATTAAGAAGCTAAATTTTTTGGATAAAGATAAGGTAGATTGGGTCAACATAGTTTGATATAAAAAACACAAGATAATTTATAATATATTGGGTTGATTTGGTCAAATAAGTTCTATAGGAATAAAAGTAGAACATTCTATAATAGACTAGGTCAAGCTAGTTCACTGAGTTCTATAGAAAGGAAATTAGAATAGTTTGTAATAGACTAGGTTGAGTTGATTGACTGAGTTATTTAAGAAGTAAAATAAAATAGTCTATATTAAACTGGGTCGAGCTAGTTGAGTGAGTTATGTAAAAATGAAAACATAATAGTTTAAAATAGGTCAGGTAGAGTTGGTCAATTAATTTTTGTAGGAAGGAAAATAAAAAATTATATAATAGACTGGGTCGAGCTAGATGACTGAATATTGTAAGAAGGAAAAAAGAACAGTCTATAATAGACTAGGTTGAGTTGGTCAACTAATCTCTATATGAAGGAAAACAAAACAATCTAAAATAGATTGGGTTGATCTAATCAACTAAGTTCTATATGAAAGAAAACATAATAGTTTGTAATAGACTAGTTTAAGCCAGTTAATTTAGTTATACAAACTAGGAAAAATTGAAAATTGTCTAAATCTAGACAATTTAGTTCTAATTATAGAAAAGATATTTAAACACATAGGCAACTAGGTTAAGCTAGTCAATCTAGCTATAACACACATCCTAAACCTTCTATCAATGTTGGTTAATGCAAAATTGTAATACAACATATAATATCAAACAATAATAAATAATAATGAAATTTAAGAGATAATAAATTTGTTCACATAGAAGATCAGGTAGTCATAATAAAGATTTTGATTGAAAGTGTATGCTTCCAAAGATACTTGTTCATCTATTGGATAGTGTCAACCCAATATTTCAAAGCATTGACTATGGATGAAGTATCATTCCCATAGCCCACTAAAACTAATTTCAAAGGTAAGTTGGAAGTAGCTTATCAATGCTAACTACTAACCAATACACCACAAATAAATAAATGGATAGATTCCTAAGGTTGAATAAAAAGAGAGATCCTAGGCCTTTCAAAAATACCATGAGGTATGTATAAACTACAGACCTTTCTTATATTTATAATATGGATATGAATATTGGGGAAATCCCATCATGTAATGATATTTATAAATGATAGATAGGTACCATAAATAGAGTATTGATTATCCATTCACAATATTAACTAAGTAGTTTAAAAGCTAATGGTACATAATTTCTAGGAAAAACCAAACTAATTGCAAAATAAGAGAAAAAATAAAGTTGTGAAAGTTAATTTATAGTTTTCTTTAAAATAAATAAATAGATAGCTAACTAAAATTAATATGAGTTTATTTACTATCAATGTAGGTTAATTCCATCTGATTGAAATAGGAAGAAAAATAATATAAACAAAGATGACCTAGTCAATTAAGTTGTATAAATAGAACAGAATAGAGTTAAGCTGATAGACTCAATCTATTGGAAAATAGTTTAGAATAAACACAATCAAGTGAGTCAACTTAGTTTTCAAGAGAAAAATTAGATACAAAAATAAATCAAACTAGTTGACTTAGTTGAATATAAAGGTACAATTTTATAAAACCAAAAATTTGATAAGGATATTAATAAAATTAAAATTTTGAAAAATAGAAAGAAAATGGATTTTTATAAAATTTGATAAGGATAAATTTCTGATCTGGTTTGAGTGATGCTCTAAAATAATATAGAGTTGACTAGGTTGATGTCGTAGTTTTCCTAAGAAAGTTGAATTGTTATTTTAAATCATGTTATTCAAGTGGAAATTTGAACCTAAAGTGATAGAAGACATAATATTTAGACAAAATCAAGTTAGTTAACTTAGTATAAATAAAGTTGGTAAATGATAAAAAAAAATTATACTTAAGTTAATCCGTATAAAATAAAAGAATCAAGTAGATTGATTTGGTTAAATGTTTAAGGAAGAAATATAATATAGGTCAATTGAATTGATTTAATTTTATGATACTAAAAATTTTGTGGGTATAAATCCAAATAGGATCGATAGGCTTGCCTTAATCATAAAACCTATAAAAAGATGCCATAACTAGGTCGACTAGATCAACAAAGCTATTAAAAGCTACACATAGGTAAAATAGGTTGATAGGGTTGTTGAATTATGAAAACTTGTGTACAAAGTGTTAAACATGGTCAACAAGGTTGATCTAGTTGTCTGTAAAGAAAATTAAAAATTTTCAAGGGTTAGATTTACATTAGGTTCACTAGAATGTATGAAAGTGAAGCTATACACATATATAACTTATCCTACTCAAAAATATTCAAGCTCAAAGACATTAATCAACTAACAAGTCTACTAGATAATATTTTTATATCAATTTCATGGAAAATAATGGATCCACTAAACCTACACTAAGGTATCTCTTATCACATAATGTCAAAGAAGACGTTTCTAAGTCCTATATTTAAATTCCATTTTGCGATAATCTAGTTAGGTATTATGATTTTAATAATAATAAGCAAGATAATCAACTAAATAACATACAAGTTAATCTAGTAAATTAATAGTTACTATAATTTAGTGATCACCAAAGCTTGTGGAATAAATTGGGAAGATAATAAACATGAAAAGATAATTATATCTAATATAACATATATATGAAGTAAATAAGGAGAGATAAAATTTAATCCATTAGTTATACAACATCTAATTATAAAAATATGAAGGGTTAGGAATATACTTACTTTGTTAAAGTGAACTCATCATGCCTCAATCTCTACCTTCACCAATGGTTCTTTGCAATAGGTTGTTATGGGATTATAAGAATCACAAGGACAAATCATCTCTAGGCTATAAGACTTTTCCTATGCATCCAAGACCTCCACAAGATAAGTGATACTTCTCCAAGTCAAAAACCTAAGCTATGAAACCTCTTATTGATTGTATAAGAAGATTTGTGAGAAATAATTATGTGTAATTGAATGATCATCTTTATAGAAAATAAGTTGAGGGGGGTATTTGTGTGCATATATTTACCATAAATCCTCTTGATAATTTAGCTAACATAGTCAACCTAGTTGACTTTGTTAGGATGGAAATATAGTCGCTATGTCTCTAACTATGTCGTCTTAGGCTGATAGTGTTTCATAATGTGTGTTATATCCTAGAATGAGAATTACTTGATTGACTTAGTAATAAAAGTATTAGAAATTATTTTTTCTTAGTTAGGGGATATTTAGGGTGGTAAGCTACTTATAGATGTGTATAAGTAGGGTTTCAATGCTTAAAGAATCAAATAAGAGTAGATTATAATGGTTTTAATGGTGGTATAGGGGCCAATAATCTTACAAAAAACTAAATGTATGTCAATGCCTTTCTTGGTGCACCCTTTAAGGTGTGCACTTAAATATATTAAGATTTGAAGGGTTCCTGTAAGAGAGAAAGCATTAGTAATTGATAGAGTTTTAAAATATTATGTGTATATAGATATCTTCTATATTCATTGAGTCTCTCTAGATCAATATTTATCCTTTCTTTGGAGATAATGTGACCAAGGAGTTTTCTTTTAGTAACCCAAAAAAAATACTTTTTTAGGATTGAGATAAATACTATGCAACTAGCATTTATTAAAAACTTTCTCAAGGTGTTCAAAATGATCTTTTATTTTCTTTGAAAACACCATTAATTCATATATCTATACCTTTTTTTTATTACTCAAATGCAATATCCATATCTCTCTATAAAGTATCTCCTACATTGATTAGGCAAAATGGCATTACAGATATGAAAAAGTAACTCATGGGGTGTGAATGTTGTTTTGTGTTGATAGTATCTACTAAATTCAATCTGGTTATATGTTGATAAATCATATAACATTGAAAACATTTTAGAACTTATGACAATTTGGAGAACTTGATTCAGATTGATAAGGAATAATTATCTTTGAGAGATGTGTGATTCAAATTTTTGAAATTAATAAAAACTATGATTCCCCCATTATTTTTATGAACTGGTACTATGTTGGAAACCCAACTAAAATGATGGTTTTTAAACATAATTCAATCATCTAATATTTTATAAATTTATACAAAAATTATCTTTATAATATTGGGATTGTACTATCTTTATTTCTATTTGAATGGGCTGACATCAAATTCAATAGGGGTTGTGTGTTACATATATTTAGGAAGAAAATACTTCATATCTAAATATGAATATGAAAGTATGTTTATATACTTTGACAACAAGCTGACAAATTTTCAATGTTCTTTACTAGGAGCAACATTTTCCAATGTTAATTAATTTGGGTTGTTCCTCAAAACATATGATTATTTTTTTGCAGTCTACTAAGTTGAAACTTTTTGCACTTTATTATTTATGAATCTAAAATGTTTTAATAATATATATTATAAATAACCCAAACCTTTAGTATTATTATTTAATTTCAATTTGATGACTCCTTTTTCATATTGTTCTTCATCTTTTCTAATTTTTGTATTTGAGATGTAGATTCTTTGTATGAAGATTCACTACCTTCAAAGTAAAAATTATTAAAAATATCAGCCTTATAAAGTAAAAAGATGATAATTTTATCATCATTTAATATCTACTAATTTTATAAATTGTTTGGTATATTGGATCGATAAATTAGTTCAATTATGTATTTATCTGTACCAACATATGAATGTGGAATAAAAAATGAAGTTGACACTGCAAGGGTGTCTACTTTAGAATTAATTTCCATTATAATGGAATTAATAGATAAGATACCAAATGTTTCTATTGTATCCCATAATTTATTCCTGTAGTTTCTCAAGCATCCATTTTTCATCTAATATTGACCTTTAACTTGCTTGACAACCAATTATGCATCACCTAAGACTTTTAGATTTATGATTACCATTTATTCTACAACCTAAAATCTAAATATAAGAACTTAATAATCATTAATATTTTTCATACATTCAAATTGTAACTTCTATGAGAAAGGAAATATATCATTATTTGGGGATGTCATAACTAATCTTGTACTAGTTTTTATCAAAGAACAATTATTGTCAAATTTGAGTGTCTAGACATCATTAGGATTGCTTTTTATTACCTCAAACATATCAAGATGATATTATGACATAAGTAAATAATTTCCTATTCAATTATATTCATATATGATATTTCATCTACGATCATCTAATTTTTACATATTATATTTAGTCTTCAATTCAAGTTTTAGATATTATTTGAATCCTTTGATAGGAATCATGGCATGAGATAGATCCAATTGAGTTTCACAACTAATTTATCAAAAAAAAATTCTTCCCAAAATAATACCATAGGAAACTAGAATGTCTACCATCAAGATAGTCATCTTGATTATTTTCTAAGGAAAAGAATCTAGGACAACATAGGCATCTTTGATTTGGCTAACAAGAGGAACCTATTTTACTTCTGTGGAGTAGTAATGACCAAAAGTATTTGTGGAAGTCAATACAAGAGCATGGGAAACTTTATCATGCAATATATTATTTGAGTATCTTGTATCAATAATTTAATTACTCACTTTGCATCCTTTGATAAAAAAATGAAACATAAAAAGGCTTAAATTTGTTTGACTTAAACATGATAGCTGTCATAGAATTTGTTGGATTAGTAAAATGCAGGTGAAAGTATTCCTTTGACATTGACCCTTTTTGGATTGGGATTTTTATCTTTGATAAACTATAATAGTTTGTTTAATTGTTTAGGATTCAACCTCATATACCCATCTTGAGACATTTGGATTGTGGTTTTATTTATATGTTCAATTATATCAAAAGCAAGAATGCTAGTAGAAGAAATTTCAATGAATTAAAGAAGATTCATATCATTTTTAATATGAATGCTACCTTTTCGATAACTAATGGTAGTAACCTAATAATATTAAATTATTTAAACCATTTATCTCTTTTATTTCATTTTTCCATGTGATGTGATCCCTTGTGAACAAATGACTTTTGGGATTTCTTCTTATTTATTAGTTTGTTATTTTTTTAATTTTGCACTTTGGTGAATATTGTGAATGACGAATTGTCCATGTATTCAATCGTGTCATCATAATAATATTTACTTGAGTCATATTCTAGGTATGCATTAGTTGATTATCCATCAAGATATTCTATTTAAAATTCCCAAGGATCTATATTTAAAATTTTATATTTTTATTATATTACCTCATATCCAAAAATTTATTATGTTTCTAAAATGGAATTCACTGGAGCATTTGTGTTTGGGTGTGGAGGATCTTCCATAGAAAGATTTTTTAAAGGAACTTATAACTAGTGATGGTTCCCTCAGAATGGTGCATAATTTATTTTGGGAATATCTTGGTAAAGATTAGTGATGGTTTTCTAAGGCATTACATTTTCAAAGTTATGATATAATTATCCATTTTTTGTAAAATTTGTTTAGTTGAATACCGACCTAGACTTTATGCCTTGGTTTTTGATGGTTCCTTTTTCAATTTCCTAGCTATTATCATGTCATATTAGACATTAATGGATAATGTTTGTGATACATTTGATTCATCTACTTTGGCTCTTCTTAATTGATAACTCACTTCTAGAAATTGAGAATTGATAAAGAAGCATTTCTAATTGTCATCTATCATCTTAGCATTTGATGGTATTATATGAAGTACCCTATTAAATTTAGTTATAAAATATCTCATGGATTCATAAGACCCTTTCTTAGTTTGAGTGATTTAATCCAATAATGCATGTGTGTCTTATTTTAGTTTGAATCTATTTTCAAATTTAGTTTTCGTATCATTCCAATTGGTAATAACTTTTAGAGGAAGATGAAAAAACCAATCTATAGCCCCAACACAGAGAGTCTAAAAAAATAGTCTGACTTTAATGTCCTCATATTATACACCCAAAATTCCACATTTTATAGAGAGAACAATAATATTTTCATCTACATGTTACTTACCATCACCTAATTGTAAAATTCTTCTATGAACCTTCAGAAGTTTATGTAATTGTCTAAAAGTTAGTAGATCAATTACATTACCCCAAGGTGTTGTCATGATTGGAAAGACTACTTGTAGAAGAATAAAAAGTTCTAAAAAGGATGAGATTTTGATTTACCATTGAAACTCCTAATTATTTAATTATTATAGGACTAGATGGCAGGCTAACTAAATTCTTAAGTCTAATTTTATATTTATGATCTAACTTAAATTCAAAAATCTATTAAAACTAATAAAAGGGGTTTGTATTACCCTTATATTTACTTTCTCTAGTAAATTATTTTTTTGGCAGTTTAAGGGACACACTATTATTAATGAGGTGTAGGCTAGATTTAGATTATCCATTAAATTGGTTGTATTTTTTGTTCTCTTCACATATCTATTACTTCAGCTCTTTGTACCAATATGACATTATTTCATCATCTTCTAACACATAATTAGATCTATGAAATTATGATTCACTAGTTCTATTATCCCACACAAATGCTCACAAATCTAAAGAAACATCTTCTTGTGTTGATAATCAGGATATTGATTTATGGTAAGAGTCATATGCACAATTTACTATTAAAAATTATGAGATGATTAATGAGATCTTCAAATAATCATATTCTCAATAAGTGTTTCTTCCCTCCCTATAGGATCTAGTTCTTAGTTTACTATGGTGAAAGTGATCTATAAATAAATACTACTAACTTGATGACAATCCTAATGATTCTATATGATATCATCATTATTTTTAACTTTATCTATTAATCCCAGTCAATATTTGGTTGATGAACTATTCCCTAAGGTGATAGAAGATTCATGTTAGTCTAGAGATATAGTTTCGTTAGCATTGGAATTAGCACAACAATATATGGAGATAGAGTTTCATTACCATGCAATTGGCACAATCTCATTTTAGTCTCTATTTGACATAATATAGAGTTATTTTTGTCATACCCACATTATATATTTTGATTGTAAAAATATGATATCTATTTTTTTAGCATAGTATTCATTAACACCACCACTGGGGAAAATGTTCACATATGTGGGTCACACATAAAATTAAAATATGTGCTCAATGATGGCCACCAAAAATTGTTGGATAAAAAAAAATTCATTTGTAAAAATGTGAAATTTATGACAAAAATGTTGGTATAAAGTCCCTCTCCACTAAAAGGCAGAGCTACCTTTATCGAAAACTAAAAAAACTACCAAAAAATAAACTATTTACAACAAAAAAGCTATTCTTCATAGGGGTTGAAATTTTAACCAAAAATTATGAGAAAGGTATTATAAAGGAAGGGAAATAAGGAAAATAAAGGAAGGAATGGAATATATTAAGGAATATATAAGGATGACAAATTGAGTCGGTCAAATTTAGAGATGAACTAGAAATATCGAAAGAAAGGATAATTTTACTAAGAGAAAATATTTCTCATTCAATGGGAAAGAAATAAATTATGTATTCATAAGAATACATAACATACACCCAAAAAAAATTATTATTAATGATAATATATAAAACATTTATCTTATATTTTCTTACAAAAAAGACATGAAACTATTACTTTTACCCCACCAAGATTTCACAATCATAGCTATTACAAAAGTAGGTTCAAAAAAGAAAATCTATAGTGGAATCTCTATATTTTGACTAATTAATCATAATTTCATCAATATATTAAAATAAAATAATCAAATATACATGGATGTACATGCATACATTTCCAATAAATAAATATTGAACACAAAGTTTGCAAGAATTTCTGGTATATTTATTTTTGATGAGCCATAAATACAACATCCTCTTTGTTTATTTTAAAAAAAAGATCAACTATCTAAAATCCATTATAACAAACCCCAAACTTATATTTCAAGTTCAAAATGGGTGTTTATGCTACATGACCACCTTTTTGTGTCTTTGGGAGCTTGAAAAAACACATTAACTAATCCACACAACTTAAAACATGAAAGCACATATTAATCAAATTTCACAACTTGAAAAAGTGTGTTGATGTTTTTTCATTACTTTAAAAATTACAATCATAAATTTGTATAACTTGTAAAACTACATTGACAAATTTTCATGCCTCAACAATACAAAAAAAACTTACTACATTGGCATAACATACAAAGTGAAAATTACAAAAATAACAATTGAGAATTGTGAGAATGACTCAAAATTACATGTATGGAAATTATATCTATATGTTACAAAGCTACTTCTCTTCTTATTCCTTGCTATGAATAACTTTAATATTTTATTTCATTAGCAGATGCTTCTTATGACTATATTAATTAAATTTTGTAAGGTTTATGTCATGTTTTATCTATGATGACCATCTAATTACATGAAAGCTATTTCTTCCTTATTATACATATCTCTCATTTATATTGATGAATTATTTTTAGCATTTTATCAATATTTTCTAGGTTATTCTAATATTTGATTGACTTAAGAATGGATTCATAGTTGAATATATATTTTGGATTCAATATTCTTCTTGAATTACTTAGTAATGATGTTTTTAGTGACCACATTTCTATAATCATCCATAAATGTGAATTTTAACTTTCCAATTCCTCCCAAAATTTTGAGAATAGCATAATCTCTCATTGACTTAGAGTTATAAAATTTCTTGATGATCTCTCTAATAATACCATTTTATTAGTTTTGGGAAACTAGAGTTTAGTTCCTAAAAAATAAAGGGGATGGATTAAGGGGTAAAATATAATCAATTATAGTGAAGAAAATGTTTATATCAATTTGACCAAATTAATTACATGAGGAAAAGAAGTGACTTATCTAGGCAAAATAGTTAGTTGCAGGTTCTAAAATAGTCAAGAATAGTCATGAATAAAGATTCATTTCTAGATATGTAACTTAAATTTACTCTAGATAGGAGTATTGGGTTTAGACAAAAGTACTAGTAACTATTATCTAGATAGGAGCATCCATCACTATTGTCTAATTTTAACACTATTGTCCAAATCAATTTTTGATTCTACATTCTGGTGTGGTCTGATTTTGGGGTCCTATAGGTGTACTTATTTATTTTTGATCACTTATATGTGCCATTATATAACCTATTTTCTTCCCAAATCCTAGATAATTATACACACATAAAATAATAAACATATCAAAACCCAAAAGGAAGAAAACTAGGTTAGGGGAAGAATAATCACATGATTTAGAACCCCTATTGTCCTGATTGTTGCCTACATTAACCCTCAAGATAGGATCTTAGATCAAATGTAGTTCTCCCTTAGGGAATGTGCATAATCAATATGCATGGTAGATGCAAGAATGAACTTTCTCCTAGGCCCTTCCTTGATCAAACATGCAAATGTATGTGTGATGTATAATTATGAGCTATACTATTAATTAATTTTTAATTACTTAGTGTGCCAAAGTAGTAAGTTATAGATATAAAATTCCTTGTGAAGTAATTTATATAGGATATTTTTATTTTAAATTTGGGAGATTTATTTATATTATTTGACATCAAAAAGTTAAACAAAATTTAAGGGAGGGGACAAGAAAGGTTTGGGACCTGTTAAGTGAATAAAAATGACCATTAGGATACAAAATGTAAATGGATAAGAGCATCAAAAATAGGACACCTCCATGTCTAGAACCGTAGTTCAATTTTGATGCTTTTATCTTACAAGATTGAGATCTAAGGGAACATGATTGGCATGGGGAATACTATTTGGCTGAGGTGGAATCACTGTTCAGAAGGTTCTAGATTACTAATAATTATAAAAAAGGTGACAAAAGTGAGAAGCAAGACTAAGACAAGTAAAATAAATATATGGCTAGGGTGAACAAGGCTCATATTCTCTATTCAAAGTCTCTTATGAAAAGGACTATGAAAACACATTATATGTGTGGTTGCTTGACCAATTTAGGGTATATGGATTTTCCCCCATTTTTTTCTAAGATATTGAGAGTCTTATATAAAGTATTTTAACCTCTCTTATTTGGTAATGAATTCTTTTCATGCCCAAAATTTTTTTTCCTAAAACCCTAGTATATTTTTAATTATTTTTTAATTAAGTGAATTATGTTTATTCATTGATTTTGGTTGTTTACCTTTAAATTTGTCTAATAGTCTAATTTTAATCACTTAATAGTTTT
The DNA here is from genome assembly GCA_037957365.1 of Torreya grandis. Taxonomy (NCBI): domain Eukaryota; kingdom Viridiplantae; phylum Streptophyta; class Pinopsida; order Cupressales; family Taxaceae; genus Torreya; species Torreya grandis. The sequence goes on along the minus strand of JARHVA010003748.1, from coordinate 20,447 downwards.
ATTTTTTTATCCTTCATCCAATAATATAATTGAATTCTAACACATAATTGTTATATTTTTTATTTAAATCATTTAATTTACACCATAGGGCTTCCCTAGGAAATTTAATATAAATGTATTAGTGTGAGTTTAAGATCAAACATGCTTACTAAAATCATTTACTTAATTTCCTTACTAAGGAAGAGGGATAAATCACATTGATAAGATGTCATGAATAGAAGGTATAATACATAACTATAATTTCTTGATTTAATAGATCATGATTTCATTCAAACATATATCATGAGTCAACATCCAAAAAGTAAAATAAAATAAATGGTAACAATTAATTTATAATATTGTTACCACCCTATGACTCACCAAATAAGAGTCCCTAGTAAAACACTACACAACTCTACTCACAAGGGAACTCAAAATAAGGTTAGTTTGAAATATTATACTCATCTCAAGGGGATAATATCAAATAAAAACAAACTTAATATAATGGATTGTTAAATAAACACAAATCAATCTCAAATTTTAATATTACAATACATAAGGTTAATCCAATGAAAACACAAAATTCTAACTCAAGGGATGAATACATGACCACTTCAAACCTAGACGATGTCCTAAACCCTATTTATCAAATACAACATGGGCATTCTAGATATTTGTTCCTTATAATTAGGGTCTAATGTAGTTATCATTTAAATTATGATAGGTATCCTCCATGGGATGTCATCATTGAAAGGGGTTGGTTATGTAAGATAATAAGAAACAAGCTATCACATCTCAAGTAATATTATACAAACTCTAGATGACTACCTAAGATGAAGAAACACATTCAAATATCACATTTCACAAAACACCTTAACATAGTAAGGTTTGTGTGCTTACCCAAACACTCTCATGTAATAACACATATGAGAGTCAAAATTAAAAATAAATAACATAGATTATTTTGATCTAATGAGACCAAAATCTCAAAAATATATAAATTTCATTACTCAGATAATATTTGTCTCACAAGTGGGTATCTAATGATGACCAAGGTGATGACATAAGGATACAATCTCACTTACAAAACATTTAACAAGGGTCATTGCCCAACAACTACTATATGTATAAGTAAACCACACATTTATAAACTATAAATATAAACATATGTGAGGAATAACATTATATTTTTCCAAGGAAATCAATATAATTGTTATTTATTTAATCATGTGTTCCAATAACAACCTAAATTAGTTAATTGCAATGTTCAATCTAAGATATCCTCGTAAGGGTTAGTTTTTTATGCCTATGTGCACTCCCTGAGTTACCTACATATCTATAATTATCACCTTAATATGGATAATCAAGGTTTGTTTTATTTAAACCATTCCAAAATAAATGTTATCCTAAATTCTAATGGATATAAACTTTGATATACATTTACATAATTATGTGAAAAGTAACTAGCTTTGTAGGTAACTCCTTGACCACTAACTGGCCTAAGTGCATCTAGGCACTATTGTGGGTTGCAAGGGCATCCAAACATAAGGGATGTATGTGGGTTTATAATTGTAATTTTTATCATTAAAAGTAATCCATTTTCCAAAATTATGTTCCAAAATAAATTACTAATAGGGACCCTTTCATAGACCTAAAAAAGTAAAACTAATGCCAAAGATAACTAAATGTTGATAAGGATTGAAATATGACCTAAGGATATAGATAACTATATATGCTATAATATTTCATGTTAGACACTAATTTATTTATAAATGTATATGATGTACTTAAACAAACCACAACGAATCGTGTTTTTAAATGATACAAAAATGCACCAACTCTAAGCTAGATAAACAAGGTATAAATGCACCCTTGTTTCAATTTATGATAAGAGAGATAGATTTAGATAATCATTAATAACTATTATTTAATATATAATAGAGGTTTTTAAGGATTTGGACTATTTTTATTGTTAATAAACCAACAAATTACATAGCATGAAAATAGTAGATAAAAAGTCCTTTACAACATTCCTACGTTAAACTACTTTTAGAATTACCTTACTAAAAATAGGATAAATCTAAATGGTTTTATTATTATTATTATTATTATTATTATATTGATAATTTTAATTTTTTAGAATTAAATTAAAACTTTTAGACTTGATGTTTTTATTTCTTGATATTTCATTTTCATTGATTCTAAATTGACTTCAGAGGTAAGAAAAAATAGTGTACATTTGCTCCACAAATGCCTTATAGAATTAGCTAAAAAATACTAACACAATATAATATTGTATCCTACTAGCTGCCCTAAAAAAATTAAAAAATAAATCATAAAAATTACTTAATTATTTTAATAAAAATATGAAAAATGTATATGCACTACATATTTATATATATAGTCTCAAACATATTTGTTGATTAATTCCAATGACCCAAACTCAAGATATTTTGAAGAGAAGATGAAAGTGTATGTGGCCTCTTTATGCCAAAAAGTGGGACAAACTATTATGATTTAACCTCATTGCTAAAGAGGTTCAAAATTATTTAATTGTTGTTTATGAAATTTTCCTCCTAAAATAATTGGGTTCAAGTCTCTTATGGTAAAAACTCTTATTTTATGTATTTAATGCACACCAGTTCTAAATTGACTTTAAAAGTTATAGAGGTACTATAAAAATCACTTACAACATTGTTTTCAAAACTAGATAATATCATTTTTTCCAATGTCCAAAAATTTTCTAACTAATATATTGGTAAATATTATCCATTTTAAAAATGTTAAAAACTTTAATTTGGAAGATTCTCACTTTTGATATTTTTTTTTCTTTTTTTATAAGCAGGATTTAGCTAGGGTGGGAAGGAGTTAGAATAACTTACCTAATTCTTTTTTATTTGAATTAAATTCATTTATTATTGAAAATACAATTTTTATTATTATTATTATTTTTTTTTAATAACTGGTGATAATAATAAAAGGTTTAATTACTTCATAACATGGATTAATGGTGAGTTTTGAGGAATTTAATTACAAGATGACTTAATTCATTTAAAATTAATAAGAGGGGAGGGTTAAGTGTTAATTAATTTATTAAGGTAATAAAAAATATATAAAGTCACCACTTGACTTAAGTGGCAGTGGGTAAAATCCCCACCATTGGATTTAGTTGATCTACACCACTAGATCTAGGTTTTCCAAGGTTTGCCCTAAATTTGCTTAAGAACATGATAAAAATTCAACACTCCTAATTTGTCCTCATTTATGTTATTTTCATTTTTAATGTTTTATGGAGGGTTTGGAGGGTGAGTTAAAGAAAGGGGAGAAAAAAAATAAATTCCATATTGATTGGAATATATATAATGTCTATACTAGATATTTTCTAATAATAATATGTAAATTCATAGTTATTTCATTTAAAAACTTAATATAAAACCTTCAATTTTTTTTTTGTGTATAGCTATTTATATACATAAATACATGTGTGTGTGTGTGCACGTGCGCGTGCGTGCGTGCATGCTTTCATGCATGCCTATGTGTGTGTGTGTGTGTGTGTGTGTGTGTGTGTGTGTGTGTGTGTGTGTGTGTGTGTGTGTGTGTGTGTGTGTGTGTATGTGTGTGTGTATTTAGTTATGTATATAAATATAAGTATATATACACACATAATTTTAGTTTGAAGGAAATCCTTTGGCTAGTGGTCGATTGAATAGGCCCCAACTGAATCTTGGTCAAGGTGTGAACCATTGCCCGTAATCATAGGCTGATGGAATCTCAATATATATAAAATAAAGGGGGGATGTGTGATAATCCATCTATCCTTTCCCCTTCCCCATTCCTTGAATGGAAGGGGGATATGGTTATCTCCACACCGCCACTCCCCAAACCCCCTTATTATTATTATTATTATTATTATTATTATTATTATTATTATTATTATTATTATTATTATTATTATTATATCATTTAAAAATACATGCCACTATTTCAATTTATTTTTTAAATTAATTAATATACAACACCTCAAAACAAAATGCCACAATTTCATATATACATATATTTTAATATTTTTATTTTTATTTTTATTATTCAAATACTTTTTATACATTAATATAAATATATTTTATGTATATGTGTGTGTATTTATGTTTGTATGTATGTATGCATACATGATTGCATACATGTTTATATGTATGTATGTACACACATATATATATTTGTATTTAGATTTTCAAATGCGTTGGTAAATTTAAACAAAATAAATTATACATTATAATTTTTGATGATTTTCAAGTAAAAATACTGTAATTTATTTTTTAATCTACTAATGTACACAATTTTATCACTTGTTTCATATATTATTTAAATATAAATAACTACATATTTTTACTTCAAAATAAACAATGTTAAAATTCAACTCTAATTTTAAAAACTTAAAGGGGACATTGGGAGAGAGATATAAAATGACACACATTCCTTTGCCTTATAAAGTAAATTACAAATAGAAAATATTTTCAATAGCAATATATGAAAAGTAGAGTGAGAGATTCATAATTTCCAACAAGCCACAAATAACTCAAAGAGCAATTTCCATTTTTGATTATTATTATTTTTAAAATTCAAATGGGAACTTAATGAAAATTTGAGTCTTAAATTATTCCATTTATTTTCCTTAAAAAAATATAAATTAAGTGATTAAGGCAAAATTGGATTTTAAATGAGATTCTATTTTATCAATAATAAACAAACATAAGGAGGTCTTTATGCTTTTCAACAAAATCAAGGAGTTTTGAAAAAAACTGACAACCATTTAAATTTCCTTAAGGAGAGGGTTGGGTAGAGATAAGAGAGAATTTTCCATAAATTTCACAATATTACATAAATGAGAACAAACACAAACAAACCATAAACTCTAACTTCTCATTTTTTTTAATTTGATGTACAGAACTAACTCTTTATTCTACATAAGCTGCACTAAATAAGTGACTACCTATTCACCTCTATTTTCCATGAATGCCAAAATATCCTAAGCTTCCAAAAATATAACAATATCCTCCCAATATCCTCCGTTCCAATATCTTTCCACAAAAAATGAACCACCCAACAATGACCAAGAATTGACAAAAAAGAGAGTTTAATTTATTTTCCCCAGATATAATTAAATGGAGGGAGGTACCCTCATTGCAAGGGTTACATTCATGTAATAAAAGTATGCATATATTTATTACAATTCCCATAAATTTTGTTACACACTTAATAATTTATTTTAAGAAACATGTGTGGCTTCTCATGTCAGTTCCTTTATCTATAGAAGAATTTGAATTATTTATATAAAGAAATAAATATCATTTTTATCATTTATTTATATACCTAAATTTAGTTTAAAATATATATGATATATTAATACTAATTATAAGTCATATTTAGTTACTATCTATATAAATTAAGAGTATTTAAAATGCTAAGTTAACTTAAACACTTGTCCTCACTTGAAGTCTCAAAATAGGAAGGCCTCCAATAGACCCATTAAACATGTATCCATGTCAAAACACTGAAAATTATGATTCATATTATAAAATTTAAAGTAAATAAAAAAATATTAATTAATCAAAAGAATGGAAATTATGAGACTTATATTTTGATATTTGTATATATAATAAAAAATAGGCATTATACATAAAAGGAAATTAAATAAAAAAACAAAATTTTAATTAGTTTTCACAAATACTCATGAGTACTGGATTTTCTATCATATTGAGATATATATTTTATGGGAGTTTAATTGGTAATAGAATAATGAGAGATAACCAAGACTTAATTATTAATCATGAGGAATAAATTGAAGATAAAACTCTACAAAAGAAGATAATATAGATACATGGATGTGTGAATATTGTGACATCTAAGAGAGAATTTGATAAAATTAATACCAAATAAACTATTTATTTTAACCTTTATTTACAATGAAGAATTTTTTACACGTTGTGAATCACATAGAAAGTGTTTGTATTTAAATAGGAGTTAAATGTTTGATAAAATGCATGTATTATTTTTTTGGTAAGATAACATAAAATTGATAGCAATCATTCTTTGAATCATATTTTGAGTCAGTGATGCTTAGATAACATGAAAAAATATTTTTAACCCATTATTCATATTTTTATTTTACTTATATTAATAGAATAATATTATTCTCTTTAATTTTATATTTAAAATGATTAATATGAGCCAGTGATGCTTAGATAACATGAAAAAATATTTTTAACCCATTATTCATATTTTTATTTAATTTATATTAATAGAATAATATTATTTGTCTTTAATTTTATATTTAAAATGATTTGTGGTGAAATTAGATTTTTATTGTAAGCTAGACAAGATTGTCATGATATGACTTGTTCTACTTGACTGCATCAGTAAAAAATTTAAATCTTGATAAAAAAAAAGAAATTTAACTAGAATATAGAGTTAGAAGAGAAACAAAAGTGAACTAATTCTACTATGCAAAATTATTATGCGCTAGTATATGATAGAAACCTAAATTAAAAACATCATGACCTATCAAATGCAATATTAAAAACCAAGGTGATGATAGAATAACTAAATAATTTTTTCCTTTATAATATGATATTTAAGAGGGATTATCAAGTATCCATCATACGAGAACAAAAAATATAATAAACTACACCCTTATAAAATGTAATAATATAATCTAAACCTATAAAATATATTTTATTGGTAAAAAAATAGCAGTACAAGGTTTTATATCATAAGGAAGATATTAAATGGACTATTAATTCTGATTTTTTCATCCTTCATGACCTATCAAACTTTATTATTAATAGGAATATTAATACATGAAGACATGTTAAGTGAAAATAGAAATACTTGTTTAGGATTACTAAGAGTAAAATGTGATAAAGACTTTTATCATATATTTGTTGTCTTTAGTTTACATATCAAATGGAAGTGTAAAATCACTTGTTATTAGACTAAAATATTTATACCATTTAAATTATCCCTCTAAAGTCAACTTAATTTTTTCTTAGATTTTATTTAGAGAAACTAGAACCCTTAACTCACATATGGGTGGCACCATTGGAGGGTTATGTTAGGTTACCTTTAGAAGACATGCCTTTAATATGTGATGTTAAGGTGACTTTAGAATTGATGTTAGGCTGAGTTTAAAGGTGATTTAATATGTCCATAGGAGGAAATGTGAGGTTGAATTTATAGGTACAATTATTATGTATTTATAGGCTAACATTAAGGTGAATTTATGTGTGACTTTTAAAGGTGATGTTATGGCATCATTAGTAGTGATATTTATGTGTCTATATATTTTAATTTGGGTTGAATTTATTTTTTAATTAATTTTTTATTTAGGGTGGGACATTAGGTTGTCCCTATTAGTGTGTTGTTTCCATATTTAATATGATTTAGTTTATTACTAGGTTAGTAACTTGATTTTTTGTATGGGATTTATGGAAAATTGATCCTCTTAAATATAATTGTGATAATATAATGTAATTTGGGGATGTATTCTCTATAAATGAATGACCCATTTAGATAATAACTTGATTGGTTTGATGGATGATGCAACTATGGAAATTTAATCATCTTTAAATTATTTTTTACAACCTAATTTTATATGGGGCTTGAATTTACCTATTTTAGTCCCCACTCAACTAATACTTTGATTGGTTGTAAGTTGAAATAAATTAGGTAGAATCGATCCATTTAAACCTAATTATGAAAATGTGATATGATTTGGGTCTTGATTTTACCTATTTTATTCTTCCATTAAACTAATCAGTTAATTAGTTATATAGGTGGAAAAACTATGGAAATAAATCCTCTTAAAGCTTATTGTTACAACACAATTTCATTTGGGAATTTATTTTCCTTAATTGAGTCCACATTTAAATAATCACTTGAATAGTTTCATGGGAAGATAAATTATGAAAAATTTAGCCCCATAAAGCTAATTGCAATAATCTAATGTGATTTGGAGCTCAATTTTCCTAAATTGATATTTCCATTCAAAGAGTCACTCAATTGGTTGGATGAGGGATATAACTAGGTAAAATTGAGCCCCTTAAAACTAATTTCTACAAACTAATTTTATATGGGGTTTGATTTTACCAAATTGAGTCCCCATTTGACCAATCACTTAATTGGTTGTATGGGAGAGTAATTTATGGATAATCATGCCCACTAAACCAAATTACAATAATCTAATGTTTTTTGGGGCTTGATTTTAACTTAATCAAGTACCCCATTAAAATAATCACTTGATTGGTTTTGTGAGGGACACAATTAGGTAAATTCAATGCCCTTAAAACTAAATACGAAGATAAAATTTTATTGTGGGATTAATTTTTCTTAATTGAGTCCCCATTCAATTAATCATTTGATTGGTTGCATTAAGGTCTATATTAGGGAAAAATATTCCATATAAATCTAATTATTATAACCAAATTTTACTTGTGTCTTGATTTTCCATTAATGATTCCCCATTAAAAAAATCACTTTATTGGTTACATGGGGGACTAAATTAGGGAAACTAAAACCCTTTAAACTAGTTATGATAACCTAATGTGATTTGGGGCTCAAATTTTCCTAATTGACTCCCCATTCAATTAATCACTTGATTATTTACATGGGGATGCAATTATGTAAATCAAGATACTTAAAACTAATAATGAAAATCTAATGTCATTTGTGATTTGATTTTATATATTTCAAACTTAAATTCAATTAATCAATTGATTGGTTTCATGGGGGACTAAACTAGGAAAAATTAAGCCCCTTAAAAATAATTGTAACACCTAATTTTATTTATGGATTGATTTTCCCTTATTGAGTCCCACGTTAAAATAATCACTTGATTGGTTATGTGGAATACTATATTAGAGAAAATCATACCCCTTGAACCTAATTGTGATAACTTGATATTATTTGGGTATTTATTTTAATTATTTATGTTCCTTGTTCAACAAATCATTTGATTGATTAAATTATGGATCAATTAGGGAAATTTTACCCCTTTAAATAAAATTACAAAAACATAATTTTATTTTGAAGAAAATTTTCCCTAATTGAGTCTCATTTTTGACTAGTCACTTTATTGGTTCCTTTGGAGACTAAATTAGGTAAAACCATGCCCCTTAAACTTTATTGTGATAAAATAATGTGATTTTGGGATCTATTTAGCTAATTTAGTCCCCCATTCAACCAATAACTTGATTTGTTTCATGAGATATGAAATTAGGGAAAATCAAATCCCTTAAACCTAATGTGATATGGGTATTTTCCCTCTATTTGAGACCCTTATTAAAAAAATAATTTTATTAGTTTCTTGGGAAAAATAAATATGGAAAACCAAACCCCTTAAACTAAATTACAATAACCTAATATTATTTTTGGGTCAATTATCCCCTATTTAGTCCCCCATTCAACCAATCACTCAATTAGTTGTATGAGGGATGCAATTAGGTAAAATCAAGACCCTTAAGAAAATTCCATGTCATTTAATTTGGATCTTTATTTTCCCTAATTTAGTCATCCATTCAAAAAATCACTTGATTAACTTCTTATGGAGATAAATCCAATAAAATGTAACCCCTTAAAATTAACTATGATAACCTTCAATGATTTTGTATTTTATTTCCCTATTTGAGTCCCCTATTAAACTTATCACTTCATTAGTTACATGGGGGATAAATTTATGGAAAATTGATCTAGTTACATATCGTTACATCAAACTAATTTGTATTTTGGCTTAGTTTTTCCTAGGTGAGTCTCCTATCAACTAAATACTTGATTAGTGTCATGGTAGACTAAATTAAGGAAAAATTATTCCATTAATATTGATTGCAAAAAGATAATTTTATTATAGACTCAATTTTACCTAATTGAGTCACCCACTAAACCAATAAAGTGATTAGTTGAGTGGGGGAATCAATTAGGGAAAATTGAGCCCCTTAAACCTAATTAGAACAACATAATGTTATTAGGTCCTCAATTTTACTAATTTGAGCCCCCCATTCAACTAATCACTTAGTTGGTTGCATAGTGGTATAAATTATGGAAAATAAATCCCATTAAACTTAATTATGATAAAATAATGTTATTTGGGCATAATTTTATCTATTTGAGTCCTTCATTCAAGAAATCACATATTGGTTGCATGGGGAACCAAATTAGGCAAAATCGAACCCCTTAAACTTGTTTACGATAACCTAATGTGATTTAGAAATTTATTTTCCATAATTATTTCCTCCATTATACCAATCACTTTACTATTAACATGTAGGATTAAATTAGGGAAAATTAATCCCCTTAAAACTAATTATGACAGTCTAATTTTATTTGGGGATTGATTTTCCATAATTAAGTCCCCCATTCAACTAATAAATAGATTAGTTACATGGGGGATTAAGTTAAGGAAAATAAATAACATTAAACCTAATTTTAATCATTTAATATTATTTATGAGTTAATATTCTCAAATTGAGTGATTAATTCAATTAATCCCTTAATTTTCCCTAATTAATCCCCTTGTTCAATCAATTACTTGATTATACCTAATTGGTTACATGGTGACACATATAAGGAAAATAAAACTCATTAAATATTATTGTGACAACCTAATTTTAATTTGGGTTTTATTTTACCTAATAGAGTCCCCATTCAACCAATCAATCAATTGGTTTCATGGGGGACTCAATTATGGAAAATAAAATATTTTAAACCTAATTATGATAAATTAATGTGATTTAAGGCCTAATTTTTCATAATAAAATCATATGTTCATCAAATAACTCAAATTGTTACATGGGGGATGAAATTAGATCAATTAGAACCCTTTAAATCTAATTTTTACAACCTAATTTTATTTTATGCTTGATTTTCCCTAATCAAATCCCCCATTCAATTAATCACTTTATTGGTTTCATGTTGGTATGGAAAATTGAACCCTTTAAAGCTAATTTCAATAACATAGTATGGTTTTGGGACCAATTTAAATTATTTTATTGCATTATTCAACTAATCACTCAATTGCTTTCATGTGGGGTAAAATTAACGAAAATAGAGCCTCTAAAACAAATTATGTCAACCTAATTTTATTTGGTGCTTCATATCCAAAATTAAGTATATCATTAAAAAAAATAACTTTATTGGTTACATGTGGGACTAAATTAGGGAAAACTAAACCTTTTAAACCTTATTATTATTATTATTATTATTATTATTATTATTATTATTATTATTATTATTATTATTATTATTATTATTATTATTATTATTATTATTATTATTATTATTATGGTAATGTGAAATAATGAATAAGTGGATCATATTGGCATAGAAATGTTAAAAAGTGTTCCTTATATATATTTTTTATTCATGAACAAGAGTAGATTAAATTTTATTCTTTTTTTACTACAAAAATATAATTTTCTAAATGGTGTATTTTTTAATTTTTTAATTTTTAGTGCATATTGCATGACTACGTAGATAAGTAGTACATAATTTTTTTGAATAAATGTAGTTGGAGAAAGAGGGAAGGTGATAATAGTGGATGTGGTTTTGGATTCCAAAGAGAAGGAGATATTAGATCCTTATTTTGGTATCATTCATATAACAATGGTTACACATATATGTGGTGGGAAAGAGAGAATGGAGGTGGAGTTCAAGAAGGTTTATAAGGAGAGAATATTTTATCATTTCATTATCATTTCTATACTAATATTGTATTTTATACTTGAGTATTTACCTTATATTTTGTTGATATCTATGTATAATTTAAGAAAATTTAGAGTATAATATCATAGCCCATTTTTAACATTTATATACATTAATATCATTATCTATTACCTTAACCTCAACCTTAGTTAGAATGGAAGAACAATGATTATTTAAAAATATAGCTTAATAAAATTTCTCCTTATTTCTCATTTAATAAAAATATTATTACATGTAATGAAAACTTGTATAATTACATACAAAAAAGATTAAGTTATAGGGTAAATATTATATGAGTTATGTTTGAACGTTTTGGTAAAATAATTAAAGGGGACATTGGGGTGACATTCCCATTATCATCCCTAACATCAAATTTGGATCATATATATATATATATATATATATATGATCCAAAAATTAGGGCATTTTCTTAATAATATTATTATGTTTATTATTATTATTACACAATATATATGCCCTAATATATATTATTACACAATCTCTCCACCTATTTTGAGGTGGAAATGCCTCAACCTTATCTCATTGGCATTATTATCTATTATCATTAATACATATGCATTATCCAATGCATTAGGACAAGTAATGGCCTTTTTCTCATCTTTAGGTGTCATTCATGATATTGAAAGGGAAAAATAACACTTAAACAATACTATCACAATAGAATATTCCACCAAGTCTCCCAACTTGGTTAGAACTCTTCTACTCTCATGCCTCGATAAAGGCCATCAAAACATTAAAATTTGGCAAAACCAGCCATAAAAGCTTCACCAAACCAGAAATGTCCTTTTTTAATCAACACAAAGTATCAAAGCAACAACTAGAAATTACATACAAAAATGTTGTTATCAATCATTTCAACCATTCATGGAGGTGATTTAAATTAATGTACTATGAAAATAGTGTTCCAACATTGCAATTTACACTTGCCTTAAAATACTTTCATCTAAAAAGTGCTATAGGCACTTCCAAGCAAGAGAGACAACCTTAGTACAATAAGACATAATTTGTTTGTCTAAACTAGATTAACAATCTGTATAAAAATTAACCAAGGTCATAATCACTAGTTTCAACACACACAAACCTACAACATGAGGTCAACAAAAATAATCATCCAATCCCATCAAATTACAACCAAAATCACAAATAAAGAGTGGAACCTTCCACTATAACATTATACTACATGCATAATCCTATGAACATTCATTATATAATGTCCCTACACAAGGGTAGTAGTCCATACTATTATGGTTACTCCTCTTCATCATCAACCATTCAGGGATTAGTGTAGTGTCCCACACCAACCATGATGAACATTGGAAAAGCCCCACTAGGCATCACATGTAACTTGAAGGCTTAAAACATGTTCTCCAACATACACACAAACTCACATGATGGTCTAGGGATACCAATCCCACCATTCAAAAATAGCCATCTAAGGGCATCGCCCATCTTTCATTACTCTATCCAAGAATCAAGTGGGTGCCTAAGATTTTAAACACCACCTGATCAATGTTTAGTGTTGCTCTATTAGAGCAAATAATTAGCATACATTCTAATAATGCTTTTAAACAAATACAAATATTCATCCTATAATATTTTTCATAGTTATAAAAAAATAATACCTCAACCAAAGCATGGTTTCACCCATAGGCCAACCCATGCATGCATCTCAGTAAGTACCACCTTGTTGATCATCATAAATGACCAAATTTTAGGACCAATTTGTGCTTTATAAGGGTATATAACAATAAAATAAATTTCATAAGGGTTTATTTTACCATAACTTCTAAGAGGTGTCTAAAATAATTCTAAATCCATAAAGTGAACATTATGCACTATGGTTCCATGACCAACTCATGTCACACATGGTACACACTCTAAACAAATTAGGTGGTTACTTGTGCAAAAGGGAAAATTGGATATTAATCCTACAAAAGACACCACTTCCTAGCTTGTACCCAGTCAAAATATTTATGGATGTAGTGATTATTTACCCTTAACCTCATACTAGCACCGATATTCAATACTAGAATAATGATGTAGGATTACACTACACAATACAACATTATACCTCAACATATTTCAATCAATATAATTTTGTTTCAAGAAGGAGATACATCACATGAATGGCTTACAATCACATTACCAAAAGATACTTATATAGTAAATTTAAAAACATAGAGCAATTAATGGTCCACATGGTCAATTTCAGAAGTAGAAGACTTCCTTACATGGTTATTAATCATCATTCTCAATTTTATAATTAAAAATATGCATACATGTGTATAAAATGCTCATATAATAGTGTTGATATCAATACAAGTATGTGAAAGTCCATAGGGTCAACTATATGCATAAAGTATAGTAAAGACAAATTTACATGATTTATAAAAATTAATGAAATGTAACTGCTACACAACACATAAGATTTTAATAGATAAGGAGGATCGCCATGAAAATAGGTCATGAATACATGACTAAAGCATTTAATAATTATGCCAAGGTGCTTTTAGATCACAATAAATAATGCATATGACGGTGAAGCACAAAGGTCCATGACTCTCATCGGGTCACCTAATGTCTATATGTCATCCAAATGACACAAAATATCCATAATATAATATACATAATCAGTCCTAGGGATATCAAATCATGGTCACATTATTTTTAGGAAGGTTTTATTCCAACAAGACCTATACAAACTATCTCCATGAGTTTCTATAAATTTATGAATAATGTTCATGTGTCATGGATATATGGCTCATGCTACCAATAGAAATAAAAGATACTCTAAACTCTCTAACTTGCTCAAGAAAACTAGTCACACTCACCTACTAGACCCTCTAGGCTCAAGCCATACCCTTGGACCTCCCAAGATATTATACCTTAACATCATTTTATAACTCATCCATGCAAGATATCAATGGACACTAAGCCATTATATCATGATTCCAACAAAAATATTATATCACTATTCTTCCAGTTGAATTAATCCAACAAGTTAAAGGTTAAATAATAATGCTTGTTTTGACACAACATCACTTTTGGGGAAGGGTCGACTTAGCCAAGGCATGGGTTGAATGTTATAGCACTATCATTGACATTACAATTTCCCACAATCAACATGTTCAATTAAACTCACAATAAACATCCTCATGGTTACAAGGCATATCTATATCACAATAGACTTCCCATGAGTGTGAACACATAGTCAAGTTTCCAAATAGGCATCCTCATGGATGCATAACTTATCTAGAATCAAAATAAACAACCCCATGGGCATAAACATATCTATGGTTAACATCACAACATCATGGAAATCAACCTATCCATGATCAAATAACCATCACCAATGTAAGAATATCCATAATTGAAACAACATCAAATATGAAAAATAGGGAATAAACATCCCCATACACTTATTTACTTTGTCTTTTAGAGTTACTAAGCCACATGCTTCTCTATTTAACTAAAAATATACCAAATACATAAATAAGACTAAGCTTTTAATTCAAATAAATATGCTTCCTTATAATCAATTATCTCAAGCCTCACTAATTTACCTAAGTAAATCAAACATCCTCACCCTACATAATTCTCTATGTCTAGGCCCAACCCTCAGTCTTATCGAGGTCGGGATGTTCTAAGCATCTACTGATCACTCACCCATACAAGTCAATAATATATATTAAACATCATTCCATCAATTCTAAGGTAAAATCTATGATCACCAGTCTCCCATCAAATTGCCCATATAATTCAATAGTTGATAGGTGACACTTACCCCAACACAAACCAATGAGGGAAGGGTTGATACAACCAAAGCTATAGGTAAGCATCGTAAGATCACTTATAGAATTTTTTGATATACACATACACATACACACATGATAATTTATAACAATTCAAGATTCTATAATTAAGTAGTATTTAATTCATTCAATATGTTAAGTGACTTTATAAGTGTCACAATGTGGTCTTGTCAAGAAAATAATACATACATTAGTATATACAAGGCATATAACTCCATCCATGGTTTAATATGCACACTATCATACAAGGTTTCAATTTAGTCTTACCTAGACAACATAAAAATACTAGTGGGATTCATACATCATAAGGCATATGCATACAAGCTAATACAAAATAAGCCTCCACTAGAATAAACACATCCTTATTAAGTGTATAATTTTTTTCCATCTAAACATACACTATGCAACATAAACCTTTACAAAGGTATACACAAACACACAAAATCTCAACCAGATCTTCAAGAATATGCTAAAAACCAATTTAATATGTCAAAAACTTATCCAAAATTCTTAAAGCATAAGATCTAATAGTAGATGAAAAAAAAACCGAACAAACTTCTTTGGAATTATATTATTAGAGTGCAAATAACATTATGCATGGGCTCATCATACCACTTTGTGATGAAAAATCAAATCACTTGTTCATGCACATAGAATATTGAGACAAGGATTACACATTCATCAAAACATCATTCATTGCCTAAAACTTCCAAGCATATTTATTATGCGAGACACCAAATAATGGACAATGATCACAACTTCATAAGTGCCACCATATCAATGATGTATGATTAGCTATAGACTCAATAGTATTTTTTTGCCATTTGTTATATCGCTATGAAGATCATGTAGAGTTATAATATTTTCCATCTAGTGTTTAGTTGATATAAAATCAAGGCAAGAGAATCTATACAACATAGCCCATGCATGATCAATTATTTTATAGGTTAATTACTAAACCTTCAATGATTAAAAGAGATTCAATAGTCACAATAATCTAGCTAATGTTAACATGCCATCATGAAATATCCAAGTTATTACATATGTTATTAATATAAGACACTAAAATCCTTTTTATTGTAGTGAATAGATCAAAGCTTACACATATTAGCCCACAAGAATGATCACACAACCTTGTATAGTTGTAACAATAGTTTGACCATAAAATATATGAACCATAACACCATTTTCAGCCTCTTATAAGATAAAATGTAATTAGTAACTCATTATATAAGTATTTCTCCTTTAAATTTCTCCTATGAAGAATGTATACAAGGCTAAGACTAGTTTTATATAATAAGCCTTCATATGGAAGTGATAAAAACTAATACCGACAAGCTCCATTATTACTTGTAAATAAATCTAACTTCATTAGGTTCCTCTATCTTTAAAAGTCAACCAAATAACCCATCACTTCATGAATTTGACTATTTTATTATTATTATTATTATTATTATTATTATTATTATTATTATTATTATTATTATTATTATTATTATTATTATTATTTCATGCAACAATACATATATGAGTTTCATACATAAAGGTTATAAATAGTCCACATTAAGCTTAATGTTGGATCTAATGATTATCGACAAAGACATAATGGTAACTTGGTTTTAACATACCTCAAATGGATGATGTTTTTAATAATTATAAAAAAAATAAATAGAAATTTATCATGCCACATGATCATTAAACTCATAATTTCAAGAATTTATAGTAGTTATTACAAAGAGGACAAGTGCTAATGGTAAGAAGTTAGAACCAGATGTTAATAATAACATAGTTACCAATATGAGGGTAATAACACATACTAATCCTTCCTCATAATTAAATATAAACATTGATGACCACCATTAGGAGTATAATAGGCACAACTCAAATTTTATCAAGTCAATATATATATATATATATATATATATATATATATATATATATATCAATCTAATTAGTAAACAAATTTCTTAATCAATGTTATTAAAGACTAAAACTAGATTAGTAATCATAACTCATCATCCAAAGAATAGACCTAATTATAATATCATGACCAATCATGTCATAACAAGAACATTTTGATGATAATCATGAGAATATATATAATTTGAATAATAATTATCTTGGATCTTTCTAATATCCTCATTTCATGATGTGTATATGTAAGGTGTTATAACCATTTATTAAATTTCCATTACCATTGTTATGTAGTATCAAGGTCTAGCATTAGTAGATAAATATTGGGTTAAGTAACCAAAGCATAGGATTTAAAATTAACTTCCACAACATTAATATCTAGCATCAAACCTTAATCATAAATGAGATAATACAACTTCATAACTAATGGCAAAAATTTACAATTTCTACTTCAAGTCAATTTATTTGCTAACATACCCACAATGTCAATAGGATAACCAACATAAATAAATCTTGCATAATTAAAAGTTGTGTAATGGATTATCATGTCTATCCAGGAATTTATTTTCATAAAACAACTACTATAACTATTTACAAGTGATGCATCCAAAAGTAGAATATAAATCAGTGTAATACATTATTATAATTAATGTCACTAAGTACATCCAATAATAAAATATATAGTAGGTGGTTATCCCTAGTTTATATGTCATCATCAATAGTTTTTGAATAGGAATAAGGCACATAAATAGATATGAAACCAACCCTCATCATCAACCCTATGATCCCAACCATCTACATCCCTTACCACCCCATCCATCAGCTGGATGGTGGTTTATGTAATGATCGTTAAGAAGGGATTCTAAGAAAGTTAGGGTTACCAAGCCATTAGATGACTCAGCATAATGCAAAAAGAAAAATAGGCAAGTGATTAATAAAACATCATCAAAAGATGAAATAGAAGTAAATAATTAATAACATTTCTACAAATTGGGAGTGGGGATACTCTAATATAGGTTTTTCAAAGGTCATAATAATGGATTCATAAACCATAACCATGTCAATAACATTTAGTAATAATAGACTTGGAAAACCTCCAAGTTTATGTTTAGCCTATAAATATCCCAACTACCAATCTATAACCCATGTTCATAAGCACACACTATAACTTAACTATTTAAGCCTAGTCAAAGGATGATTATTCAAAAATACAAAATAATTTAAACCAATCATTTAATATGATAAGAACTGGAAATTGCAACCCAAGCAAGGTATACCTAACATAATAGTCATAGTCCAAAAATAATCATTCATTTGTAATCAACACATAAGACCAGTCAACAAATTCAATGTGACTTCCAACCATACACCATATTTTACACAATGACCACATAAAGATTCAAATAACTATTTACAAACTAAAAATTGATTTAAAGGTCAAAAATCAATATAAGGGTTTCATAGGATCATCATGAGGTCTCCTGACCTCATATGATTCTTGAATCCAAAAATTATGTTTAAAATGATATTTACATATAACATAATCCTTTATAGAGATTTAGTTATAGGTCAACTTCAACTATAAGTTAATAATTACAAATATGGCTTCATCCATAAACCAACACATGTAATATTTTTATATATGAATAAATTAAGTTCTAGACTTAAAAATACTATCCTTTTATGATTCAACTAAATCCATAAATAAAATAGAGAACCTCTTTTTATAAGAAAAATAAAATAGCTCAATTCAATTTCCAACTCCCACTTAAAAATTGAAACTATTTCTATTTTAGCATTAAACTAATCCAAATCAATATTCAAACCCCTAATTCACAAATCAAATCCATAAAGAGTTTAACAAGGATTGTAGCATGAGAAACACATTTTTAAAGTAAGTACAACCCATCCAATCATCACACACCTAGATAAAAATATGTGGTGACTTGATTTAAATGCCTAAATGAAATTTGTGTAAACTTAGAAGGATGTATCTAGTTATTGAATATATAAAATGTAATAATGGGGAAGAACAAACACTAGGTCGACTCAACAACCCTAAATAAACAAGTAAACCACCCAACATCTT
This sequence comes from Torreya grandis, assembly GCA_037957365.1. Taxonomy (NCBI): domain Eukaryota; kingdom Viridiplantae; phylum Streptophyta; class Pinopsida; order Cupressales; family Taxaceae; genus Torreya; species Torreya grandis. The sequence continues at coordinate 884 of JARHVA010003748.1, read as the reverse complement.
ATACAACAAAAAAGGCAAGATATTTTCTTTAATCATTATCCAAAATTATCATTTTCATAGAAATAATAGTGTAATAAAAATTATTTCAAGCATAAATAATAGGGGTTTATTTTCAAATTGAGTTAGCCCCAATGGAAATCATTTACATAAGGGGAAAATACAATAGTTTACACATTGAATTTCTAATGCAAATGAAGATTAAAATCCATTCCCAAATGAGTTATTAAATTACTTAGGTGATTTCTAGTGAAATAACATAATTGATTTCAAGAAAAGACCAGTTTGTGGGGTTTCCTGGCACTCACATCCTTTCTCCTCTACCCAATAGTGGAGAAGAAATCCAAACCAACAAATGATATTATAAAATCTAAGGCAAAATCAAAGTTAAAGCCAACATTTTATCTTGCATGACAAAAGAAATGTAATCTCCTTTTACATTTACTATTTCCTTCCTAACTAGAGAATATGGGTTGCATTCCAACATTGATAATAGATCAAGGGAGGTAATGTAATGTTTCCTATTTTTTAACTTGTTTCCCAACACATCATTCTAAGAATGCCTCACTAACTCCACCCATTCATTAATAATAAATCCAAACCCAATAATATCAAATTCCCTTCAATGTAATCCTTTTAATTTTCCTTTATAACTTGAGTGTGTAAATCCTTCCACTGTTGATTGTGGATCCATGGGAAGAATACAATGCTTTATTTATTTTTATTTGTTTCCATTTCCCTCTTGCATCTCACTCTACTTCCATAACTATCACCACTTCATCCTTCATTTTGATCCCTACCCTCTAATCAATGCCAAAGGGAATGCTTAAATCAAAAATAAATAATAATAACTTAATACTCCCACACCTGCATCAACCCTTATTTCC